>MU400746.1:0-58735 GCA_022578965.1 Xylaria sp. FL1777 | reverse complement strand
TAAAACAGTTTATAATATAATGCTTTTTTTATAATTAGTTTAAGCTATTAATATAATATTATTATAATAAAATATTATATGCTAAATTAACTTAAATTATTTAGCTTTAAGCTTAAGCTTATATAATTTATTAAATTAATAATAATTTAAAATAGCATTAATAATAACTTATATAAACTTATATTTTAATATATATTTTTAATTATATTTTAATTATAATAAAATATATTATATAAAATACTAAATATAATTACTAACTAAATGCTTTAATATTGCATTATTAGCTAGTTTATTTAGTTTATTAAGTTTTTTAATAAATTTTAAAAGTTTTAAAACTATTAGTTTTTTTAAAACGCAAATATTAATTAAACTAAAGCTAAAATTATTAAAAGTTTGCAGTTTTATAATAAAATAAAAAAATAATACTAATTAATAAATTAACAAATAAAACTTAACTTTTAACTATTTAAGCTTAAAATACTACAATATAATAAAATATCTTAATTATAAAATTAGTACTAAATATAAGCATTATTATAAAAAGCTTTAAATAATATTATAATTGTTTTTTTTAAGTTTTATTAGCAAATAATCTATAAGTATAAATAGTATATATATATATACAAAGTCAACTTTAGCTTAAAAATCAACAAAAGTTCTTTAAACTAAAATACATAAAACGTAGGCCTTAAACCTACAAATATATTTGCATAAGCTTCTAAAGGAAATAAGTTATAGCTTGTAGCAAGCGCAGCTTGCTGTTTTATGTTTCTAGTCTAAGGCACTTAAAATAATATAAAAGTACTTATTTCACTTTTAAATAACTTAGCTAAAAAAAATCGGAAAAATATAAAACTTGTTTTATTATAATTATAATTATATCGTTTAGCTAAAACAACTTTATCCTAGTAAATAGCTATTTTATTCAACCTATTATAAAAAATACGCTAAAATAATCTTTATATTTTTGTTTTTATTAAATGCATGCTTAAGGAAAATAGCTATTTAATAAAACAAAGTTGTTTTAGCTAAACTATATAATTATAATTATAATAAAACAACCCTTATATTTTTCCGATTTTCTTTAGGTAAGTTATTTAAAAGTAAAATAAGTACTTTTTAATAAAATATTATATATAGCAGTATGTTAAGCTAAATGTATAGCTTGCTTAAATATGCAACTTGCTTATAAATAATGTTAACTTAATAAAATTTATAGCTTTATATTTTATTACTAAAGCTAGCTTTTTTTTTTTTAATTGTTTAAATTTTTAAATTTTGTAATAGTTATATTATATTATTATTAATAAATAATTTATAATTTAGTTTTATTTAATATATAAAGCTTTTTTTTAAATATATTTTCATAGTATAAAATTTATTATATTATATATTAAATATATTTATAAGTTTTAATATTATATTTTTATAGTTTTAAAATATTATTTTAAAAATTTAATTCTTTAATTAATTAATAGTTTTAATTTAATTAATATATTTACATATTTTTATATTATAATTATTTAAATTAATATTATATATAGTTTATTTAAAAATAATTATTTTTTATTAAATGGGCTTTATACGATCGTATGTTTAATATATATATGCTAAAACAAAGTATAATAATCTTTGTATTATAAGCTATTTATGTTTTATATGTTTAAAAAAAGAAAAGGTTTGTATAAAGCAAAGGTTCTTTTTTATGTATAAGAACTTTGCTAGCATATAAGCTAAGCTAATACTAAAATTACTTTAGTTTATGCAATAGCTTTTATACAAAGTGGTTTTTATGCAACACTTATTATACGTACTATATATAAAAGTTATAATTAATAACTAGTTATTTTAATATTAGCTATTCTTTTTTTAGTTATAATTCTTTTTATATAATGCTATTTAAAAGAAATAAAAAACTAGTTTTATAAAAAATTAAACATTTAGTATTATAGTTTTTGCAAAAAACAGGTTTGTTTATATGTTTGCTTTTTTTAAACTTTGTAGTTATATAAAGCCTAAGTTTAAAAGTAATTGCTTTTTAAATAAAGTACTTAAACCTTTATATAGTTTAATTATTGCTAGCATAATTAAAGTTCTTTGTTTTTATTGTTATATAATTAACTAATGTTAGCTAATAATATAAAGTAAAGTATTAGCAGTAAGCAATTTATACTAAGGTTAATTAAGGGTTTTTTTTTTATATAGCAGCAAGTTTAATAATATATTAAAGTATAAAAGCTAACCTTTGTTTATAAAAAAAGCCTAAATTTTGTAGTGCTTTTTGTTGCTTTTATATCTTTAGACTTTTTATTTTATATAGCTGCTTATTTTGCTATTAGCTACTTTATATGCATATATATATACTTATAACAGCTTTATACTTAGTTATTTTTATATATACACTTATATATATATATATATATTTATATAATAGCTGCTTTATTATAGTATAACATTAATAGTTGCTAGTTTTGCGTTATAAGCTAAAATAGTAGTTATAACGTTATATAATTACCGATTAATAATTTTAGCAATTAACTGTTTTTTTAGTTATTATATATAAATATATATATTTTTTTTTTATATAGCTAATTATTTAAGTAGTTTATTAATAATTGTTTATTACATAAAAAGTAATAAGTTTTAAGTTATATTAATGCTTTTAGTTAATATTAAGGTTTAAATTTTATATAATGCTTTAATTGCTTTTATTATAGCTTAAATAATTTGTTATAAAAGCTACTTTTATGTAGTATTTATTTAGTTATATAGTATTATAATTGCTTTATATAGCTAAAATGCTTATATAAACTATAAAAGCTTTTTATTTTAAAGTTATTAATAAGTAATAAAATTTTAAAATAATGCATATATTATATATGTTTAGCAATTATATAATGCTTGTTATAATTATTATACTTAAATAAATAAAAAAAGGTTAAATATTATATAATAGTTTAATAAAAAAAGTAAAAAAAAAATGTTAAGCATTTATATATAGCTTAAAAAATAGTTATATAAAAAAAAATATAAAATTTATAATATTTTATAGTTTTTAGTGTTTTTTTTCAAATTAAATATATTTGCTTGTTGCTTTTTTACTTATTATATAATTATTGTAACGATTTTTGTATAAAAGTATTCTTTTGATTTTTTTTTTTTAATTTGTTTACATAAAAGTTATTTTTACTTTTTTTCTACAAATGCTTTTATTTGTACGGTTAGCTAATTTATAAATACTAGGGTTTTTAGCGCTTAGTTTAGTGTTTTTTTTATAAACGCGTTAGCTAAATTATTTTTATTATTAATTTATTATATTTTAAAAATCTTTTTCTTTTTATATAACTTTTTAAGTAATATAATATTAATTATAAAGCGTTTTTTTTAAATAGTTTTTAGCTTTACTAAACAGTTATATAATAATTTTAAGTTTAAACATAATATAGCAAAAATTAAAAGTATTCTTAGTATAATTATAATTTTTTAAAGCGTTATATAAAAAGCTATAGTGCTATTAAAGCTATTTATTATGCTATATAATTTATTAGCTAGCATATTTTATGTTATTTGCTTACATTTGCTAAAGTTTTAATATATAATGTTTTTTTTAATTTTAAAAGCTAGGTTTTTTTTTATATAGTGCTTTATTGCAAATATAATAATAAATCTAAGTTATAAAGTTATATTAGTATTATTTATAAATAAACTATTTATAAAAATAAATAGTTTTATATAGCTTAAATTTAAAAGTATAAACGTTAATTTATAGTTATAATTATTTATTTGCTATTGAATTTTACGGTTTAAATTTTTAATATTTATTAGTGCTAAGTTAATTACTTAAGCAATAGCTCCAAAGTTATATATAGCTTTTAGTTAGCAAATGTTGCTTATATAAACGCTATATATGCGTTAAAAAACATATTACTAAGCAGTATTTTTTATACAAAAATTAATTAAAGCTAATTAGTTTGTTTAGCTTTTTTATATAAGCGTTATATTTTTTTTATATACAAAAGTAACTTAACTACTATTAAATTTAATACAGTAATCTTGTTATAAAGTTTTTTTTAGTTTTATATAAAACTTTACTTTATATAACTTACGTTTTTTTTTTGCTAAAAATTTAAGTGTAGCAAAGCTAAACATATTATTTGTTTATAAACTTATAATGCTAAATTTATATAAAGGTTTTAATATAAACAATAAACATAAGTTATATATAAAAACTATTATATTAAGTTTTTTATAGTAATATTAGTAATAAGTCTTAAACTAATATAGCTTTAATTTAGTTAAGCTATATAATAATTATATAATTTATATAATACTTTTTTTAAAATATTTTAAAACAAGTTTAAAAAGTAGTTATATAAAGATCTTTTATATAAGCTTGTTTTTTAATTATATATATGCTTATATAATATTTTAAAGTTTGCTTAAAGTATTAAAGTTTTAAATTAGCAAAAGGCTTAAAGCTAATAATAGCTATTAGCTTATTTATTAAATTATTAGTAATTAAATTAATATAGTTTTTTTTTTATATTATTATAGCTTTATATAATTAATTTAGACTTTTTATATAGCTTAGTTATTTTTTTTTTATTTTTTATATAAAATAAAACTTAAAAATCTAAGTGTTATTATATTTATTTAAGTTATATTTTATAAACTAAAAAACACTTTATATAATAAAGTTATGAATTTTTATAGCGTTTAATTTTTTAAACAAAGCGTTAAAAATGCTAATAATGCTATTTTTACGCAACTTTACTGCTAAAGCATAGTTTTGTTTCTTTTTTAAAGTTAAAAACAAGTTACTAATGTTTTATATAAACGTTATAAAAAAGTTTTTAGCTTTTTTAAGTTTTTTATGTTTTTTTTATATAGCTAATTTTATAGCTGTTACGAAATTAGCACTAAGGTGGCTTTTAAAGCGGCTTAATGCCTTTATATATACTTTGCACCTCTTTTTTTGCTAGCTAGAGCTAAAGTTATATAATAACTTACTTAGCTTACTAGGCTTACGGTAATTTAAGGCTTACTAAACTTATAATAATTTAAAGCTTATTAGGCTTATAATAATTTAAGGCTTATTAGGCTTATAGTAATCTAGTGCTTACTAAACTCGCAATAATCTAAAAAAAATCATTACTTTTTTTACTTTTTTTTTGTTTATATAAAGATACACTTTTTGTATTTAGTTATTTACTTAGTTTTAGTTCTTTAGTTATTAATTTTTTATAACTGCTAAGCATTAATATATTTATTACTTTTAATCTTTTAAGACTTTTATTAATGCATAGTAGTAAAAGTACTTTAAAAATTTCCTTAACGAACTACTGTTAAAAATCCTATTATTACTTACAAATTAAAACTTTAAACGCAAACTTATTATATTAGTATATAATAGGTTTATTATACTTTAATAGCTTTTTAATTAATAAAACCTAACATATAAAAATAAATACTAGTATAAAAAGTTAATGTAATAAACTTGTTATATACTAATATAACAGGTTTGCTTTTAGGGTCTTAATTTGCAAGTAATAATAAAATCCTTAACAGTAGTCCATTAAGGAAGTTTTTAAAGTACTTTTACTACTATGTATTAATAAGGGTTTTAAAGGATTAAAAGTAATAAATATATTAATGCTTAGCAGTTATAAAAAATTAATAACTAAAGAACTAAAAATAAATAAATAACTAAATATAAAAAGTGCATAATTATATAAATAAAAAAAAGTTAAAAAAAGTAGTAACTTTTTTTAAATTATTGCAAGTTTAGTAAACATTAAATTACTGTAAGCTTAATAAGCTTTAAATTACTATAAGCTTAGTAAGCTTTAAATTACTATAAGCTTAGTAAGCTAAATAAGTTATTACGTAATTTTAGCTTTAGCTAGCAAAAAAAAAAGTGTAAAATATATGCAAAAGCATTAAGCTGCTTTAAAAGCTACCTTAGTGCTAATTTTGTAACATTATTTCTTTTTTTCTAAAATTGTTGTTTTAATAATTTTTCATAAGTATTTTTTTTTCTTTTTTTTTCTGCATATTATAATATTAAAGCGCATTAAAAAAACTAACTGCTTATTTAAAACAAAGCAAAAACTTATTTTTGCTTTTTTTATTAATTTTATTAGCTATAAAATTATGCTTTGTTTTTGCTGCTTTAATTAGTTATTAACGTGCAAAATAACAAATAATATGTTTTGTTGTTTTAAATGCATACGCGCTAGTTGCTTTTGCAATAAATCGGAGGTTTTAATTAACTTAATTAATAATATAGTTTTTAAACACTGTTGTTTTAAAAAAAAAAAAGCAAGCAAAACAATAGCTACTTTTAGTTCAAAAAAAATTAAAATAAGCTTAAAATAGCTTTAATTCTGTTTTAAGCAAATTAGTTTAGCTTTATATACAAAAATGTTTTTTAAAAGCAAAAAGTATTAAAATAGTTTAACGAAAGCTTTAGTTCTTAAATAAACTAAACAAAATAAAACGCATTAAAAAAAAACAAAAAGCGCTAATAAAAAAGCAAAAACAACAAAAAAAGCAAGCTAAAGTAACGCAAGCTGCTTTATTTAAGTTTAATTAAAATTTCTTAAGTGTTCTTTTTAAAGTCAACTTTTTTTTCCTAGTTTTAAATAGTTAAAATATTAATAATAAAACTAATTTATAACTACTTTAGTAGAACCTTTTTTGAATTCTTTACACTTAATTATAACTTTATAAGTTTAAGCCTAATTATTAAATAATTAAGATCGCTAAAATTAGCGTAGCAATTTTTATTTACTAAGTAAGTTATACTTTATTTACAAAGTGCAAATATAACAGAAAACAAAAAAATAATATTAAACAACCTATTTATTAAAAACGTAATTAATGCGCTACTAAAACTTATTAGCAATATAACTATAACGCAGTAGCATTTTAACAAAAAACATAAAGCTAATAAACTTTCTAATATATAGAAAATAGTTAACAGAATTATAAAACTAGTATTATAGCTACTAATAAAAAAAAATAGCAAAAAAAATCTTTTTTTAAAAAAACGCAAAAAAGGCGCAAATAATATACATGTTAAAAAAGGCTTAAAAAAGCTAGCAAAGCATAAAGCTTAACAACAAAAACAACTTTAATACATTTATAACTTGCTATAACTTAAATACTGCTATAAAAGCTAACTAAAAAAGCGTTAAAAACACTATTTAAAAGCTTTTTTAATAAACTTTATTAAACGTAAACATACTAAAATCTTAAGTATAAGTTATAACTTTATAGCTAACTTATAATAATAAAGCAATATTATTTAAACAAAACAAAAAAGTACTAATTAAAGTTAAAAAATAAACTAATAATTTTAAAAATAAAACATTAGTTAATATTATTAAAGCAATAAATATAACGTTTATAAGTAACAACGCAATTGCTGCTAAAAAGCTATATAGCAAAAACATAATAATTACTTTTAAAAAAGCAGTGCTTTAAAAAGCTAAAAAAAAGAAATAAATTATAAAGGCTTTTAAGAAAAAGTTAAAAATATAACAAAAACAAGCAGCGCTAATAATAAAAAACGTTTTAATAAAACAAATTAAAGTAATACATTTAAACAAAAATTTATTATAGCTATTATGTAGCAAACACTTTAAAGTTATAAAGTACAAAAAATTGCTATTTAAAAATATAAAAGCTAGATTTGCGTTAATATTATTATATATAAGTAGCGTTATAGCAGCTAAAATAATATGCAAAAATAGCTTTTTATAAAAAGCTTAGCTGTTTAACTGCAAACTTTTTGCTATAAAGCTTAAAGTTATGCAGTATTTTAATTGCTATAAATATAGTTATATAATTAAATATTGCTGCAAAAACTCAAAGTATAACTATTGCTTAGCTTTAAAGCATTAAAAAAGTAAAAAAGGCTGCTTAATAAAAACGTAAAAAGCAAAGCAAAAATGCATAAACTGCAAAAAAGTATATATAGCATAAAATAAAGCTTGCTAAAAAAAGGTTAAACAAAAAAACAAAACAAAAGCAGCATATATATTACAACTTAAAAGCTTTTAAAGTGCTAAAAAAGCAGTAATAATAAGCAAAAAAATAAATAAAAGTAGTTTAAAAATGCTAATAACGTTAGCATTTATAAAGCTAAATAAAAAAGAATTACTAGCAAAAAAACAGCAAACTAGCAGTATAAACAAAAACTTATTTTTATTAATTTAATAATATATAATATTGCTTTTTAAAATATTATAAGATTTAAAAGCAACATAGCATACATGCTATAAAATAACAGCTTTAATTATATAGCAGTTTAAAAGCTAGTAATTAATAAACATAGCAATATATATTGCTTTAGTAATAATAGCTACTAGGTTGTTTAATTAAAAAGCAAAGCTACGTTATATATAAACAAAAAAATTGTAATAAAAACGCAAGCAAAAAACGCTAATAAAAACTAAGCAAAAGTTATAATAAGCAGCAATAATTTAGCAGTATTTTTATAGTTAATATATTTGCTAAATTAAAAAAAAACAGTTTAGCATAATTTAATTTAAAAAATATATAAAGTAAGCAAGCTAAAAAAACACTATATATTTATAAGTAACTTTAACCTTTATTACTTATTATAAAACTTAAAAAGTAAAAAAAGCTAAAAAGCAAATAAACTGCTTAAGTTTATTGCATAATAGGATTTTATACTAGCTACTTTTTAAAAAAAAATAATTAAAACAAAGCACAAACAAAAAAGCTTAACAATAAACCTAATATAAATGTTTAGTAATTTAGCTATTATTTATTAAAAGGACTTAAAGTAGCTAAGTTTTAACTATAAAGCATTAAAAGTTATAATTAATTTAAAAGCAGCTTTGCAAAAATACCTAAAAAAAGCAAAAAAATAAAACTAGCCTAAATTAAACAAAAATAAAGCAACTATAAAAACAAAAGCTATTATTACAAAAATACACATGTTATATATACTTAGTAAGCTAAATAATGCTTTTAACCTTTTAATTTAGCAACTAATAAAAATAGCAAATAAAATAATGCTTAAAAAAACTATAAAAAAAAAACATTAAGCATTACTTTAATAGTTCTTAAAAATAATTAAAACAAAAAAAAAAGCAAAATAAACGTACTGCAAGTTCTAAAGCAAAAAAACTAAAGCAGTATAGCAAGCTTTTAAAAAAAAAAAAAAAGCCTTTAGCAATAAAGTAAAAAAAGTACAAAAACGCAACTAAAAACAAGCATTTATAAAAGTATCTAAAAATTTTAAATTATTATAAAGCTTAGCTAAATAAGCAAAGTTTGCTTATAAGCTAGCTTTAAAAGTTACTGCGATTTTACTACTAAAACAAACAAAAAGTAAGCTGCTTTTTATTAACACTTTTAAAAAAAAAACAGCTTTATTAATAAAACGCTTTTTTTTTGTACTACTAGTAAACTTATTTAATATACTTAAAAAAAACTTAATTTATAATAGCTATTAAAAGTTTATAGTTAATATTAATACAAAAAAAAAACATAATATTACTAATATAAAAATTAGTACTATAAAAAGCGCTAAAAAATAACTTGCTACTTAATAGCTTTTTTAAAGCTTATAAATTTGCTTTAGCAAAAAAAATAGCAATACTATATACTGCTAGCTTTTTATTAAAGTATTACTTAGTGCAATTTAAGCAAGCAAAAGTAATAATTATACTTAAACCTAGAAAATCAAAAAAAAATAAAAAAATAGCTAAAAAATAACACCTTATTGCGCTTATTTATACAGTAAAAAAAGTGCTAAAAAAAAAGCTATATTACTACATAATAAAAGTAGCTAAGCAAAAAAGTCTTTTGCTAAACAACTAAATAAGTAATAAATAAAACAAATTAATAAATGTAGCTATTAAACTAGTATTAAAAACAGCAAAAAAAATAATTAACAAAAAAAACATAGCATTTTTATTGCAGCTAAACATTATAAAAGCTTTTAATACTATTAACAAAAAAAAAATAATATATATTTTATAATAAAAAAGCTTTTTTCTTTAAATAGTTATATAAGTAAACTTTTTTATATTAAACTGCATAATATATTTTTGTTTTAATAAAGCAGTATTTTAGCTAATAGCACTAAAAGCTAAAGTTCTTTAAAAGTTTTTACTTTTACTTTTTTTTTTTTTTTTATATATTTTAATACTTTATAATAACTTTATTATATACTAAAAGCTAATAATAGTTAGCTTTACTAACAATATTAACTTTATTATAGCAAACTTAAATATAAAGCAAAACTATAAAGCTTTAAAAGCAGCATAAAAAACATATAAAAGCTAAGCAAAACAATATAAAATAAAGTTTATACTGCAAAAAAGCAAATTAATATACTTTTTTAGTAATAAAACAGCGCTTATACAAGTAATACACCTTTTTAACGCAATAGTATACCTAAAAAATAGCGCAAAGTTTTTAAAAGTATAGTTTAATAAAAACATAAAATAAAAAAAACACCTAGCAAAGCTTAAAAAAAAATTAAGCATTTAATTATACGTAGTAACTAAGCTATAAAACTTTATATAAAGCAATAATATAGCAAAAGCAAAACAAGTATACATTATAATAATATAAAGCATTTTAGCTTATAATGCAATAACTTAATATAAAAACTTTAAAAAAAACAAAACAAAAAGCATTGCTAACTTATTAATAATAACTTAAAACAAGTGCTTTAAATATATAGCTAAAGCTTTTAAAGCAATTAAAACAAAGCACTTAAAAACTAAAATAAAAATTTCTTTTATTAATTTATATTTTAGTAATAAAACAACAGCTTGTAAGCACTATATAAAAAGCTTAATAACTAAAAAGTTAATCTAAAAAGCAACAAAAAAAATTAAAACTTTTATTTAAAACACAAAAGCCTAAAAAGCTAAAAACTAAACAAAAAGTAAGCTTATAAGCAACAATAAAAGCATAGCTAAAAAAAATCTAACGTTAACTTTAAACTTCTAGCAAAAAAAATAGTTAAAAAAAAAAAAACCTAAAATTGCATTAAAAAAAAAATAAATAAGCAAATAAAGCTAAACTAAAACAAACAGTAGCTATTTAATAATAGCTAAGCAAAAGCTTAGCAAAAATAAAGCCTTTAAAAAATATAGCAAATTATTAAAGCATAAAGCAGCTATAATAATATAAATATGTACTAAAAAAATAAAGCTAAAAGCATTTTTGCATAAAAAAAAAGTTTTAAGCTTTTTTATGCCTTTTTATAAATATGCAAAAAAAAAAAAAACCTTTTAGTATATAGTTCTATATTATAACTTACTAAAAAACAAAAAAAAGCAACTATAAAAAAGTTTTATAGCTAAACTACTATAAACTAACAAAAATTTATAACTAGCTATAAAAAAGCTTAAAGCTATAAATAATATTATAAAGTAACTACTTATTACTAACAAAATAGCAATATATAATAAAGCAGTTAAAATAAAAAGAAATAAAAAGAAAAAAAAAAGCAAAAAATAAGAAAAAAACTAGCAAAAAAAGCAAAAGCGCTCCTTTAAAAGTCCTAAAAAACAAAAAAAAAGCTTTTATATGCTTTCTAAAAAAGCAAAAGGTCTAAAAGCTTTAAAAAAAGTTTTTCCGCTTTTTAACCATTACTTTTTGTTTAGCAAGCTAGTTAATAAAAACTAATTATTATAAAGTAAAGAAACTTCAAAGTAGCAGTATAAATATTATTGCATAAAGTTTGTATTTAGCTTTTTATATAGTTTTATTTATAAGTACACAAGTAAAAAAACCGTGCTATAAAGCAGCACAGCAAGTTATTAATAATAATAACTACTTTAGCAGTTTTTAGGTGTTTTTTAGGTTTTTAAGTATTGTTAGCATATAAATATTTTTTTTATTTAATAAAATACTTTAAGTTATTATTGTTTTAACAAAAATCTAATATATTTTTAACTTTATAAATGTTTTAATTTGTTTTTATTTTTAGTTATGTTTTAACAAATATTTTAATAAGTGCTAGTTTTAGTAAAAAAATATAAAAAATAAAGTAAATTTGCATATTTTTTAGTAATAATAGTTTATAGTTAGTAAATAAAATAACTTCTTTAATTTTAAAAAAGCTAAGTTTTTTAAATTTTAATTTATTGCTTAGTTGTTTTGTTTTAATTTAGAAAATATTAATGTTTACATTTTGTTTTTATTATAATAAGTAAATTTTGTTTTCTTTTTTAAAAGTTAATTCTTTAGTTTGTTTTTTGTTGTAGTATATTAATATTTGTTGTTATAAAAATTAAAAGCATAATTATAGTTTAGCTTATAGCGTTTTAATTTTTGTTGCAATAGTTTTTGCTTAAGGTATTATAGTTAAAATAACAAGTACTTTTATTAATGTTTTTTTTTGTTTTTTAATAATTGTTTGCTGTTTATAAATAGCTTTATATAAAAATATATTTATATTTTTGTTTGTTAATATATTATATAAAATTTATACTATTAATAATAGTTTTATTTAATTGTTTTATTAATAGTTAATATAACTTTATAAATATTATTTTAATATTTAGTTTAGTTTTTTTGTTTGTTTATTTATTTATAAGTAATAAGCAGTTAAAAACTTTAGTTTAATACTAATAAGTTTAAAAAAGCTAGTTTTAAACTTAAAAATAAACAATTTATTTTAATTTAAAACAATTTTTTTTAATAGTTTATGTTTATTTAAATATTAACATATAAAAGCATATATAAGTTATTTAGCTATTATATTTTTTTTAAACAATAAAAAGTAAGCATACTTAGTAAGTTTATTAATAATAACTTATATTTTATTATATTATACTTTTATAATTAAATTAGTTAATAAAAATAGTATTATAATAAAATTTTAAGCAATAGTATGCTATGCTTATTTAAGTATTTATATAAGTTATAGCAGTTTATAAAGCTTATATTAAGCTGCTTTAGCTTTATTATAAATATTGCACTTTTTTATAATAAATTTAATTATGTTTTATAGTTTTAAAAAATTATACTTTTTTTATAATTGTTAAACTGTTTTTGTTGCTTTTTAATATTTATATAATAAATATTTATAGAATTTTTTAATAAACTTGTTTTATAAAAATTCTAGTAAATAAACCTTATATTTATATATTAGCTTATTATTTTTTGATTTTTTGTCTTTTTATAGTTATGCTAACTTTTTTAAGTTATAAGCTTATTATAGTTATATATTTGTAAAGTCCTTAAGTATAACTTTAATTTTTAAGCTTTTATTTCTTTAAAAATATAATACTTAAATATTTTTTTTTAGAACTTTAAATTCTTTTTAACTTTATTAACTAAGTATATTTGCTTAAATGTTTTCTTTTTTTTTAATATAACATATTTTAAAGTTAAACTTAAAAAAAAAAACTATTTAATTTTTATATTGTTTAATAATTTTTTATATAGTTATAAATTTTGTTAAGTTTTAATAATTTAAATAAATCTTAATTAGCTTTATAATTTTTATAAAAAATAGTTTTTACTTTTTAAGTGCTATAATAATTATAAGTAGTTTTTTGTTATATATAAAATATTATAATGCTACATTTTATAATGCTTTAAAATAATAAACTACTAAGTATTATTTTTTGTTGTTTTTTAGTTATTTTAAAACTTTTATAATTATATTATTTAAAGCATTTATTTTTAGCTTTTTTTTTTTTTATAGATTAAATAGTTTAACTATAAAGTTAAAAATAACTTTTAGTTTTAGTTTTTTAAAAGCTTTTTAAGCTTTTTTTAAAATTAAAAAAAAAAATTTTTTATATTTTTTTTTTGTATATTTTATAAAGTAAAATGCTATTTTTTTAAAGTTTTAAATTAACATTTAAACATAGTTTAAAAATCTTAATACTTGTTATATATTTATAATAATAGCTAAGTTAAATATTTTTTAATTTTATATTATATTAATTTTTAACTATTAAATCTATATTTGTTTTAAAGTAATTATAAATCTTAAAAAGTTAATTTTTTATATATGCTATATATACTTTTTTATATTAAGTTATAATTTTGCTTGTTTAAATATTTTTAACACTTAAATTATATGTTTTTTATGTTTTTTTAGTGTTTTAAAATAAATTAAAATATTATTTAAGTAAATACATACAAACTTATTTAAAGATTTCTGTAAAATTATTATTATTATGTATTAAAAGCTAGCTAATATATTTTATAGTTTTTATAGCATAACTATATATTTATATAGTTTATATATTGTTTATATAGTAGTTTTTTATTTTTTTTTTTTAGCTATTTTAATAACATAATATTTATTTAAAATATTAATTATTATAAACTATTTTGCTTAACTAATATTTTTTTTTATAATTATTAGTAAAATAAAAAAGTATTTATTTATAATAGTAATTATATTTAATAATTAATAGTTAATTATTACTTACTATACTAGTTTTTTTTTTTTATTAATTAGTTGTTTTTTATTTTTTATTTTAAGTATTAATACTATAAAATATTTAATAAATAACTAAGATTTTTTTAGAAATTCTTTTGTTAGATTTTTTTAAATATATTTTTATAAAGCGTTTGTTTTGTTTAAGCTTATATAATATACTTAATAAAGCTTTAGTTAATATTTTTTCTTAATAAAAATATAGTAATTTTATAAGCTATATTTAAGAAGTTTTCTTTTTTTTTTTTTTAAATAGTTTATAAAATTTATAATATACTTTTAGTATTTTATTTAGGATTTTTTTTGTAATTTTTCTGATTTTTTTGCTTTATTTTTTATTTTTTTAATTAATAGTTTTTGTTTTTTATTAAATTAAAAAATTACTAGTTTTTAGCTATAGTATTTCTAAAATAATATTATAATTAAATATATTAGCAATATTTAATATAATTTATTTTTTGTATTTTTATATAAATATATTAAAAAGTTTAGTTTTTTTAAGTATATAACTATTATTATAGCTAAAAATGCTTTTATTAAATTTTTTAATTTTTTAAGATCTTTATTTATATTTTTAAAAAATTTTATTTTGTTTTGCTATTTTAAGTAAAATTATATTAGCTTATATTTTTAAGTTAATTAAAGTATTATATTTTTTGTTTTAATATATAAATTTAACTTTAAATTAGTTTTGCTATTTATTATATTAAACTTTATATAAAGCTTTAGTTTTTTTAGTTATTTGCTGCTTTTTTAGCAAGTGTTTATTTTGTTTTTTGATTTTTTTTTGTAAAATATTTAAATGTTTGTTTTATTTTGTATTTTAAATATTATTACGCTTTATTTTGTTTTTGCTTTTAATTAAGCTTTAAATTGCAGTTTTTAAGCTTTTTTGCTTTTAATAACTATTTTTTAATATAATTATGCTTTAATTAACTAATAATATTTATAGCAGTTATTTTTATATTTTTTTAAAATAATATTATAAGTATAATTAAAATCTTTTTTAAATATTATAAATTTTTATAAATTTTTATAATAAACTATAGTTATAACTAATTACTTTAATTTATAAAAGTTTTATATTTTTATTTTTATAATTTATTTAAAAAATTAATTATTTTTTAGTTTATTAAGTAAATATTAGTAATAATAATATATTATATAGTAATTTTATAGTATTTTATTATATTTTAAATTTTTTAAGCATAAAATATTATTAATATTTTTTATTATAGTTTTATTATAGTAATAACTTTTAGTAATTAGTTAAATTACTAGCTTTAGTTTTTAAAATATATTAGTTTTTATGCTAACTATTAATGCTTTTTTGTTTTATTATATTTAAAGCAGTTTAAACTATAAAAATACTTTATTTATTTTTATTAGTTTTTTTTTTATAGTATTTTTTATAACTTTTAATTTTATTTGTTTTTGCTTTAAAGTTTTATAAGTTTTGTTTTTTTAAGTTTATTTAACAATTAAATGTTTTAATAATTTATAATTAGTTTAATAACTATACTATTTATAATTATAGTTTTATTTTTTTAAATATAATTTTTTTTTAAGCTATATTTTAAGCTTTAATAGTTTAAAGTTTTTATAGTTTTATAAATTTGTTAACTATATTAATTTATTACTTTTTATTATTTGCTACTTTTAATTAAATTATTTTTTTAAGTTATATATTAAATAATTTTAATTATTTATATAACAAATATATTTTTTTGCAATTTGTTTTAATAACTATAAAGCTTTTAAATAATATTTATATGTTTATTTATTTTAACTTATATAAATAAAGCATTTAGATTTATTTAGTATAGCATTTTTGTTTTAACTTAAAATAGTAATTTTATACTTTTGCTTTAAAAACATATTTTTTAAATTGCTTTGTTGTTTTTTGTTGTTTTAAACTTTTATAATTTGTATTTTTTTCTTAAATTAAAAAATCTTTTTTTTTTATAGCTTTTTTTTTTGTTTTTTTTTTTAAATTAGCATTATTTTTAAAAGTGTTTTTTTTTTATAGTTATAATATTTAACTTTAAATATATTTTAAAATTGTTGTTTTTTAACTTTACTAATTTGCTTAAATTTTTGTTTAATACTTTTTTAAGTATTTTTTTTTTTGTTTTTTTATTTCTTTTAATTTTAAAGTACTAGTTAAATAATTATTAATTAATTATAATAACTATATTAATATATATATTAATTTTTACTAGTTTATTTATTTTGTATAGTTTGTTTTAAACTTAAGTTTTAAGTTTACTATAAAATAAATAAAATAATATAAGCTTAAGCAATCTTAAAATTGCTACTAATTATTTAAATTTTATAGTATAATTTATTGCTACTTTTATTTATTTTAAGCAATAAAGTGCTTTTTTTACATGTTTTGCTTTTTAAGTATTTTTAAATAATGCTTTTATTTAATTTTTAAACTTAATATAGTTTTTAAAAATCTTTTTTGTTTTTAGCTTAAAGTTAGTTAATTTATTAACTTTTAAAAAATTCTTTAAAATAAGTTAAAACTATTTTAGTATTTTTTTTAATAAAAACTATAAAATAGTTATTATTTTTTGATTTTTTTTTGTAATAATAATAAAATGCTATTTTAAATAAAGTTTAACATAAATTAAAAAAGCTTTTATATTTATAAATTTATTATAAAGCTTTAAAGCAATAAGTTTAAAACTTTTAATATTTAATATTTTTAATATTATAAATAATTTTAATAATAAAAGCAATAATAATAATAAAAAGTTAAGTTTTTTATTTTAAGTTATTATTTTAAGTATAATAATAATAAAAATAAGCGTTAAATTTACTAGTAATAATATTAATATTAGTTATAGTATAATTATTTGTTTAAAGGTTTAATTTATTATTATAGTAGCAAATATTATTACTGCTTTAATTATTATAGCTAATATTTATGCTAGTTTAAAAATTATAACGTTTAATATTTAAGCTATTTTTTAGGTTAAAATAACTAGTTTGCTTTGTAATATTAATATTAACATTAGTTTTTTTTTATTATTATTGCTTAACTTTTTTTTTTTTATTACTGCTTTTTTTTTAATAAAAATAGCTAATAAAAGTATTAAAGTTTATTGTTTTAATATATTACTAGTTTTAAAAATCTTTAAAATTTTTAAACTTAATTTTTAACTTTTTATTTTTAGTAATATAACTTAGATTTAATTTATTAATTATTAAGTAAAATTTATTTATGTAATGCTAATTAGCATTTTTATTTTTTAAATATTCTTTAAGTATACTTTTAAAAGTTTATTTTATAAACTAACTATTATTTAACTTGTTTATATTAATATTTACTTTTATATATTAAGTTTTATTAATTAAAAAACTATTAAAATATAATAAACTTATTATATATTAATATAATAAGTTTACTTTTAAAGTTTTAATTTATAAATAATAATAAAATCTTTAATAATAGTTTATTAAAAAGGTTTTTAAAATACTTTTATTATTATATATTAATAAAAGTCTTAAAGAATTAAAAGTAATAAATATATTAACGCTTAGTAGTTATAAAAAAATTAATAGCTAAAAAACTAAAAACTAAATAAATAACTAAATATAAAAAATATATAATTATATAAATAAAAAAAATAGTAATAATAATTTATAAACGTTATTTTTTTTAATAAACTTAATATTATAACGTTTTAAGTTTAAGGTTTAATAAACTTAACGCTTAAATTTATTAAATTTATGCATTAAACCTTTATAATGGTTTAAATATATATTCTTTTAATAAATAAAACTTCTTTTATGCATGTTTTTTTTATACTTAGCTTTTTAATTAGCCTAGTTAGCTTATTTTGTAATAATAATATAAGTTTAAAATAAATAAAACAACACTTTATTAAAAAAAATAAAATGCTATTTAAGCTAATTAACTATAAATAAGCTTTAAAAAACCTTTTATATTTAGTTAATATAACATTTTAAGCTATAATATTTTTAAAAGTGCTTAAAGTGCTAAAATTACTATAAAATGCAAAAAATATATATATTAACTTAAGGTATACTATTATTAAAAGTTTAATTTAAAAGCTAAATAAGCATTTTTAATACTTAAAAGCTATATTTATTACTTAATAAATTATTGCTAAATTGTTATAAAATAGGCTAACTAGGCCGGTTAAAGGGCTATGTATGAAAAAAGCATGCATAAAAGGAGTTTTATTTGCTAAAAAATATATATATTTAAACTATTATAAGGGTTTAATGCATAAACTTAATAAATTCGAGCGTTAAGTTTATTAAGCTTTAAACTTAACAAATTTAAGCGTTAAGTTTATTAAGCTTTAAACTTAAAACAATATAGCGTTAAGTTTATTAAAAAAAACAACGTTTATAAATTATTACTACTGTTTTTTTTGTTTATATAATTATGCCTTTTTTGTATTTAGTTATTTATTTAGTTTTAGCTTTTTAGTTATTAACTTTTTATAACTATTAAGCATTAATATATTTATTACTTTTAATTTTTTAAAACTTTTATTAATGCATAATAATAAAAATACTTTAAAAACTTTTTTAACGGACTATTATTAAAGATTTTATTATTATTTGCAAATTAAAACTCTAAAAGTAAACTTATTATATTAATATATAATAAGTTTGTTATATTTTAATAGCTTTTTAATTAATAAAACTTAGCAGCAAAAATAAATATTAATATAAAGAGTTAAATAATAAACAGTTTATAAAACGAACTTTTAAAAGTATACTAAAAAAAATATTTAAAAAACAAAAATGCTAATAAGCATTAAATAAATAAAATTCACTTAATAATTAATAGATTAAATTTAAGTTATATTACTAAAAATAAAAAGTTAAAAATTAAGTTTAAAAATTTTAAAAACTTTTAAAACTAGCAATATATTAAAACAATAAACTTTAGTACTTTTATTAACTATTTTTATTAAAAAAAAAACAGTAATAAAAAAAAAAAAGTTAAATAGTAGTAATAAAAAAAAACTAATATTAATATTAGTGCTATAAAGCAAACTAATTACTTTAACTTAAAAAACAGTTTAAATATTAAATGTTATAACCTTTAAACTAATATAAATATTAGCTATAATAATTAAAGTAGCAATAATAATTGCTATTATAATAACAAGTTAAAACTTTAAATAAATAATTATATTATAACTAACCTTTATATTATTACTAGTAAACTTAGCGTTTATTTTTATTATTGCTATACTTAAAGTAATAACTTAAAATAAAAAACTTAACTTTTTATTATTACTGCTGCTTTTATTATTAGGATTTTTTATAATGTTAAAAATGCTAAACATTAAAAGTTTTAAACTTATTGCTTTAAAGCTTTATAATAAATTTATAAATATAAAAGCTTTTTTAATTTATGTTAAACTTTATTTAAAATAGTACTTTATTATTATTATAAAAAAAAATTAAAAAGTAATAATTACTTTATAATTTTTATTAAAAAAAGTACTAAAATAGTTTTAATTTATTTTAAAAGATTTCTTAAAAGCAAACAAGTTAACTAACTTTAAACTAAAAATAAAAAAGATTTTTAAAAACTACGTTAAGTTTAAAAATTAAATAAAAGCATTATTTAAAAATACCTAAAAAGCAAAACATGCTAAAAAAACATTTTATTGCTTAAAATAAACAAAAGTAGCAATAAACTATGCTATAAAGTTTAAACAATTAATAGTAATCTTAAAATTGCTTAAGTTTATATTATTTTATTTATTTTATAATAAACTTAAAACTTAAGTTTAAAATAAACTATATAAAATAAATAAACTAGCAAAAATTATCATGATTAAGTTACTTAAGTACTTTAGCACATGTTATAAGTTACATATATATATAGGATATTTTTTTTATACTTATTTTATAAAAGTTTTCTTTTTTTTTTAAGCTTTAGTTTTATTAAATACTTACTATAAAACTAAAGATATATTAACTATTATACTTAACTTTTAATGCTTTATATTTTTTATAATAATTTTAAAGCTTTTTAAGATAAAGTTACTTATAATATTTTGTTATACTATAGAATAGCTAAACATTAACTAACTATACGAGCTAGTGCTATTTTTAATAGCTTTTTTTTAAAACAAACTTTAATAATAAACTAAGGACAAACTTAATACAAATTATCTTTAAAACTAAGCTTAAGCAAATAATAATTACTTAGTGCTTTAAGTGCTAATACTTAATTGTTGCAAACATAGATTGTATAGTTTTTAGCTAAAATCGGAGAGCTAAAGCAGCAAGTTGCGCAGCAAAAAAATAAAAGCAAACGAGTTGCTTTAAAATTAAAAATAGCTTGTATTATTTTTATTTTATAATTAAGTAAACAAGAAAACTAAGGAATAACATTTCTAAAAAAACAAAAGAACCTTTTAGCCGAAGGTTTTCTGCATTACGAAGTAATAAGAAAGAAAAGCTTACGTTAACGTTATAATAAGTAGAACGAAGTAAAACAATAATAAAAGATCAAGAACAAAGGAAGAAAGAAAACGCAGTAGCTTAATGCGGTTAGTTTCTCTAAAAAGGGCTAATTATATACTTTGCAATTTTAAGCGCTTTAGTTAGCTATAAATAAGCGCACAAAATTAAATTTCTAACACAATTTAAAACATATAAACAATTTAAAGGTTTAAAAAGTAAGAAAATATAACGTATAATAAAGAAAAGCAGCATTAGTTTTAAATAAAACGCAGGTTTTATTTTAAGCTGCTATAAATAAGTTAGCAATGCTTTTATTTAGCTTGTTTAAATCTTTAGCAATTTAAGAATTGCTGTTATGCTTACTGCTGCCTAAAAATTGTTTTTATTTAGCTATACTAGTAGCTTAATTTATATTAGTTTTTTCTAAATCATTTAAATTTATTAAAGCTTATGCTAACTTTTTCTTAAAAGTTAACAATAATAGCTTATTTGTTTTAGCAAGCAGCAAAAAAACATTAGCTAACTTGTTTTTATTAAAGCTTGCTTATTATATAAGCTAATAAGCAAGCTTTTCTGCTTTGCTTAATTATTTATGCTTTTTTTGCTTTAGCATAAGAAGTATTAACGTTTCTGTTTTCTTGTTTTTAGTATAAAAGCTGCACAAGCTTTGGCTTTTTTTTTTTGCTTTTTTTTATTAGCTGCTATACGTTTTTTTTTCTTTTTATTTTTTTCTAAGAAATATTTATACTTTTAATTTTCTTTTTCTTAAAAGTGTTAGCAAAAAAAAGCTTGCTTTCTGTTTGTTTTAGCAGTAAAATTACTATAACTTTTAAGGCCGGCTTATAAGCTAACTTAGCTTATTTAGCTAAGCTTTATAGCAATTTGAAGTCCTTAAATACTTTTGCAAGCGCTTGCTTTTAGCTATGCTTTTATGCTTGTTTTACTTTATAACTAAGGGCTTTTTTTTTTCTTTTTTTTTTAAGTGCTTTTTTTTTAAGTGTTTGCTACGTTGCTTTTGTTTTTTTGCTTTAAAACTTATAGTACGTTTACTTAGTTTTTTTTTCTGTTTTAGTTACTTTTAAAAACTATAAAAATAATGCCTAGTGTTTTTTCTTTATAGTTTTCTTAAGTGTTATTTTATAAGTTATTACTGTATTAACTTAATATTTGTTATTATAAAGCATTTTTTAAGAACTTTTTGCTGTTTTTAGCTTAAAAAAGCATATTATTAATATTATAAAAAGAATTACAATTATAGCTGCTTTATATAATGCTAATTAATACTAAGCAAACTATAATTAAAATAAGCAAGTTGTTATTATTTTTTTGCTATTAGTTTACAGCAAAAAATAGTAAAAGCGCTTTTTTTAGATATAACGTAATTTAAATTAAACGCTTTTAGCTCGAAAGAATTTTATACTTTTTAAACTATAAAACGTTTTAGCTAAAAAAATACCTAAGCGTAATATATTAACTTATAAACGTATTAAAGAATTTTTTATTTTGGTTAAATAAAAGCTTAAAAGTTTGTTTATTAGTAAATAGTTGTAGGCGTAATTTTTGCAAACCTTTTTTGCAAAGAAAAAGCGCTGCAACATTAGCTTTATTATTTTATTTAAAGCAAATGCTAGTAATTATGCTGCAGTATTAGCTTTATTGTTTTTTTTAAAGCAAATATGTGCTAGCAACCATGCTTTATATAATAGCGCTACAAATATTTTTTATTAATAAATACTATTTTAAGCATAATTTACTAGCATTAAAAAACATTAAAAAGTACTTATATATATGTAAGCAATCCAAGTAAATTATTAGAATTTTTAATTTAGCAAAGTTAAAAATATTTATTTAGTTAAATAATGCTTTTAAAAAATTTGCTATTTTTACTAGCTGCTAAATTAAAAGGTCAAAAGCATTATTAAGCTTACTAAATATATGCAGCGCATATACTTCTGCAATAATAGCTTTTGCTTTTGCAGCTGTTTTACTTTTGTTTAACTTTAGCTAGTTTTACTTTTTTTGCGCTTTTTTTGCCTTAGCGTAAAAAATATTAACGTTTTTATTCCTGTTTCTAGTATAAAAACTACATAAGCTTTAGCTTTTTTTTTTTGCTTTTTTTTATTAACTACTATACGTTTTTTTTTCTTTTTATTTTTTTTTAAAAAACATTTATACTTTTAATTTTTTAAGGTTTATAGCAATACATAATCAAGTATTTTAATAGCTAAAATAATAATACGTGTACTAAGTAAGTTAAGCTAACTTATAACATAAAAAAGCTTTAGCTTAAGTTTATTATTAATAGGTTTACTTAAAATAACGCGCTTTTTAATAATAAACCTGTTTATATTATGTTTAAAGGTTAAGCAAATAAGCGCAAAAGCAGAGCTATTACTTGGCCTATAGTTTTAAAGCTTTAAAGAAAAAGGTATTTTAACGCATAATTTTTATAAAAAAGTATATATTATACTATTGCTTAGCTTATAGTTTTAAAGCTTCAAAAAAAGAAGTATTTTAGCGTATAATCTTTATAAAAAAGCATACATTATATTATTGCTTAGCTTATAGTTTTAAAGCTTTAAAAAAAAAGGTATTTTAATGTATAATTTTTGTAAAAAAGCGTACGTTATACTATTGCTTAGCTTATAGTTTTAAAGCTTTAAAAAAAAAGGTATTTTAGCGCATAATTTTTATAAAAAAGCGTGCATTATAATAACGTTTAAAAGTAGCAAAAAAAGCTATAGCTAAAGTACTGCAAGCTTTATATACTAATAGCACTAATCTTTTATGCATAGCTAATTATTTTTGCGTAATTTCAAAATAGTAGCAAGTTATACAAATATAGTAGCTAAAGCAATAGCTGCTGCAAAAAAAGCTTGTTTTTGCTGCTAATGCATAACTTTTTAAAGATTATATATAAACATAAAAATTAAAACAGAACTATTGCGGTTTTTTGTTTAAGCGTATAAAACAAAAGTACTTAAAAGTAAGTAAAATGCATGCATAACAGCTAAGAGAAAAAAAAAGCAAAAACAGAAATATATCTAAGTATATAAAAGTAAGCAACAATTAATATAGCTGTTTAAGCTTGCGTAAAAAGATTAGCTATAAATAAATAATAAGTAAGCTAAAAATGTAGTTAATATACTTAGCTTTACTTAGAAGTTTTATAATAAGTTTTATAAATATAAATAATTGTTTTAAAAAACATATAAATAATATAAAGGTTTAAGAAGTAAAAATGTAACGCTTTTAAAGTTTTTATTAAAGTAGTATTAAAAAGGTTAACTTTTATAATAAATTTTATAGTTTTTTATAAAGTATTTTAAAATTGCAGCATATAGTATTATTTATTTAGCATTAAGGCATAAGTTTTTTTACTAGTATATTTACTACGCTTAGAGCTATTTAATGCTTAAGGCTACTGTTTTTTTTAAGTATAGTGTTCGAGGCACGCGTATTGTTCTTTTTTTTTAGCAGCATTTTATGCAAGTAGCAAATTTATGTTTGCTTGCTTTATAGCTGCATTTTATTAAGCGATGTTTTATTTATATTTATATTTAAAACAAAAAAAAGCTGCTAATTGTTTTAGCTTAAAAGCTTTTATAGCAACGCGATTTTTTTTTTTTAGCTATTTGCGCAAATACGTGTAAAGTACTTTAATAACTATAGAAAAAAATGCGTTGCTAATTTGTTTTTTTTTATTAAGGTTTTAAAAAAGGTAGTTAATAAAGAAAATCTATAATATTATATATTCTTGCAATATAAAATCCCTTTTGTAGTCTATAACCTATTTTTACTGTTATACATATTAACAAGCAATTATGATTTTAGTAACTTTAAGCTTTAATTAAGATTAACTATAAAAATTAAACTTTAAAAGTACGCTTAGCTATTTAAAGCTTTATTTTTTTATATTTAGCACATAATTAATATGCCTAGCAGTATTAAACTATGTAGCATAGCTTTTATGCGTTTAAAAAACTTGTATAAACGCTTTTTTTAATATTAAAACAAAGTAGCTATAATTTTTTATGTTAATAGTAATAATAAGCGCTTTAAAGAAGTTTAAGCAGCTATAAAAATACATATTACTAACGTTATTAAAGCTTATAATTGCTACTTTATAAACATAGATTACTTTTAGAATTAAACTAAACAAAGTATTTATAGTACTACTTTTAAAATTAAACAGCAAAAAGTATTAATATATTAATAAAAATGCATTTTTAAATATAAAGATTTTACTGCTTGTATTGCTTATATAAACTATGCATAAAAAAATAATGCGCTTATTAAATGTATTATTAAGCATTTTAACGAAAAACAAGCAAGCAAAAAAAGGTTTATAATATTAAATAGTAGCTAATTTAACGCTTAAAAAAAAAAAAAAGTGCGTAAAAAAAAGCATAATCCTAAAAACAAAAATAGTATAGTTAATAAGCTAATAGTTAAATTAAACAACAAAAAAAATGCTAAACTTGTAATAATTAAAAAAAAACTTAAGCAGTAATATATATTTAGCAACACGTTTTATAAAGCAAAAAACGCATTTTGTAATGCTTAAAAAGCTAGCTTTTAAGTAAAAATTGCTTATAATAATAACGTTAAAGCTTGCAAAACTTATACTAAGGTTTATTTTAAAGCCTAGCTATATAAAAAGCATGTTTTTAAATTTATTATTAAAAAAAGTTTTATAATACGTATAAATATTATATATTTGTTTTTTTTTTGCTAGGTTTAGTTTTTAGCACATATAGTTCTTAGTATTAATAATAATGCAAACATTGCGGTTTTTTTTTCTTGTTAAAAACTTATTAAAAAGCTTTAGCTTTGCTTATTTACACTTAAGTAAACTTTTAGCATATTATATCTATGTTTTAAGATTTATACTGCAGCTTATAAATCTTTAAGGTAAAAAACGTAGCGTTAGTTTTAAATAAAGCGTAAGCTTTAATAACTAAACACTTAATACTAAGGCATAAAGCTATAAGTGCATTATATTAGCTACTTTTGCTTTACTAGACTTCTTTAATAATAACAGGAGCAATAGCTTAAATAATAACGTTAAAACTTCTAGTAAGCGTTCTGTTATAAAAAAAGCTAAAGTTATAGCTATAATGCTAATGCTTTAAAAAAATAATAAAGATATTACTGCACTTAGCTATACTTTTACTAAAATAGTTATTAATACTTTTACTGTTGCAGTAGCTTTTTAAGCTGCAAACGCCTTTATTTTTAGTAATAATGTAAGTATTTTAGCTGTACTGTTTTTTAGCGAGATGTTTAACTACAAGGCTTAAACAAGCATTGCTTGTAGCACATAATATTATGCTTAAGCTACTAAACTTATTATTAACTTAACGTTCATAAAAAAGAAGTTTAAAACCAGCATAAATCCTTTTTTTAGCTTTATAAATAGTTGTAGCTTTAATAAAAAAAACCATTTTAACCACGGAAAGATTTAATGTTTTGTTTTATTGCATATTGCAGCCCTTATAAACCATAAATATATTTAACTAGCAAAAAACCTTTGGCTTTTCTTGCATACCCGCCTTAAAACTTGTGTAAGTTATAGCGTATGCTTAGATTTAAACCTTAAAAAATAATCTTGCAACTTAAGTTAAAAACAAAAACATAAGGATTTTAGTAATAATAATAACTCTTTATTTTTTAGCTTTAATAAAAAGCATAATTAAGAAAAACCTAAATACTAATTACGTTAAAATTGCTTATATTACTATTAGCGCTACTTATTTAAAGATGTTAATTTTAACTAACTATTAAAGTTTAATTATAACCTTTTTAGCATGAAATTTAGTTATTAATGTTAGCTAAAATAAGTAAAAAAACTTTAAACTATTTTTAAAAAAGCTAATTAAAAATTCTATTGCAATAAAAACAAGATTTTATACGCGCATAGCAATATAAACTAAAACTATAAAAATGCTTATTAATTAACATTATAAAAGTTATTAACTTTAGAAAAAAAACAATTTAAATGTTACAAAATTAGCACAAGGGTAGCCTTTAAAGCGGCTTAATGCCTTTATATATACTATGCACTTTTTTTTTTGCTAGCTAAAGCCAAGGTCACATAATAACTTATTTAGCTTATTAAGCTTATAGTAATTTAAGGCTTACTAAGCTTATAGTAATTTAAAGCTTACTAAGCTTATAGTAATTTAGTGCTTATTAAACTTGCAGTAATTTAAAAGAAATTATTACTTTTTTTACTTTTCTTTTGTTTATATAATTATGCATTTCCTATATTTAATTATTTATTTAGTTCTAGTTTTTTAGCTATTAATTTTTTATAATTGCTAAGCACTAATATATTTATTATTTTTAATTTCTTAAGACCTTTATTAATGTATAGTAATAAAAGTACCTTAAAAATTTTCTTAACGAACTACTATTAAAGATTTTATTATTATCTGCAAATTAAAACCTTAAAAGCAAACCTGTTATATTAATATATAATAAGTTTATTATACTTTAATAGCTTTTTAATTAATAAAACTTAATATATAAAAACAAATATTAATATAAAAAGTTAAATAATAAACGATTTATAAAATAAACTTTTAAAAGTATATTAAAAAAATATTTAAAAGATAAAAATGCTAAATAACATTACGTAAGTAAACTTTACTTAATAATTAATAAACTAGATCTAAGTTATGCTACTAAAAACAAAAAGTTAAAAATTAAGTTTAAAGATTTTAAAGACTTTTAAAACTAGTAACGTATTAAAATAATAAACTTTAGCACTTTTACTAATTATTTTTATTAAAAAAAAAGCAATAATAAAAAAAAAAAAGTTAAGCAGTAGTAATAAAAAAAAATTAATATTAATGCTAGTGCTACAAAGCAAACTAGTTGCTTTAACTTAAAAAATAGCTTAAATATTAAACGTTATAATCTTTAAACTAGCATAAATACTAGTTATAATAATTAAAGCAGCAATAATAATTGCTATTATAATAATAAATTAAAGCTTTAAATAAATAATTATATTATAACTAATATTAATATTACTATTAGTAAACTTAATGCTTATTTTTATTATTGCTATACTTAAAGTAATAATTTAAAATAAAAAACTTAACTTTTTACTACTATTACTGCTTTTATTATTAGAATTATTTATAATATTAAAAATGCTAAACATTAAAAGTTTTAAATTTATTGCTTTAAAGCTTTATAATAAATTTACAAATATAAAAGCTTTTTTAATTTATGTTAAACTTTATTTAAAATAGTACTTTACTATTATTACAAAAAAAAATCAAAAAGTAATAACTATTTTATAATTTTTGTTAAAAAAAGTACTAAAATAGTTTTAATTTATTTTAAAGAATTTCTTAAAAGCTAACAAATTAACTAACTTTAAGCTAAAAATAAAAAAAATTTTTAAAAATTATATTAAGTTTAAAAATTAAATAAAAGCATTATTTAAAAATACCTAAAAAGCAAAACACGTAAAAAAAACATTTTACTGTTTAAAACAAATAAAAGCAGCAATAAATTATGCTATAAAATTTAAACAATTAATAATAATTTTAAGATTGCTTAAGCTTATACTGTTTTATTTATTTTATAATAAACTTAAAACTTAAGTTTAAAACAAACTATACAAAATAAATAAACTAGCAAAAATTAATACGTATATTAATATAGCTATTATAATTAATTAATAATTATTTAATTAGTATTTTAAAACTAAAAGAACTAAAAAAAACAAAAAAAAGAATATTTAAAAAAATATTAAACAAAGATTTAAGCAAATCAATAAAATCCAAAAATAACAATTTTAAAATATGTTTAAAGTTAAATATTATAACTGTAAAAAAAAAAAAACACTTTTAAAAACAATGTTAATTTAAGAAAAAAAACGGAAAAAAAAGCTATAAAAAAGAAAAGATTTTTTAACTTAAAAAAAAAATATAAGTTATAAAAGTTTAAAACAACAAAAAATAATAAAGCAATTTAAAAAATACGTTTTTAAAGCAAAAGTATAAAATTGCTATTTTAAGTTAAAACAGAAATATTATATTAAATAAATTTAAATGCTTTATTTATATAAATTAAAATAAACAAGCATGCAAATATTATTTAAAAGCTTTATAATTATTAAAACAAATTATAAAAAAATATATTTATTATACAAATAATTAAAGTTATTTAATATATAACTTAAAAAAATAGTTTAATTAAAAGTAGCAAATAATAAAAAATAATAAGTTAATATAATTAGCAAACTTATAAAACTATAAAAACTTTAAATTACTAAAGCTTAAAATATAGCTTAAAAAAAAATTATGTTTAAAAAAATAAAACTATAACTATAAATAGTATAATTATTAAACTAATTATAAACTATTAAAACATTTAGTTATTAAATAAACTTAAAAAAACAAAACTTATAAAACTTTAAAGCAAAAACAAATAAAATTAAAAGCTATAAAAAACACTATAAAAAAAAACTAATAAAAATAAATAAAGTATTTTTATAGCTTAAATTACTTTAAATATAACAAAACAAAAAAGCACTAATAGTTAACATAAAAATTAATATGTTTTAAAAACTAGAACTAGTAATTTAACTAATTGCTAAAAGTTATTACTATAATAAAACTATAATAAAAAACAATAATAATATTTTATGCCTAAAAAATTTAAAACATAACAAAGTATTATAAAATTGCTATATAATATATTATTACTATTAATATTTATTTAATAAACTAAAAAATAATTAGTTTTTTAAACAAATTGCAAAAACAAAAATATAGAACTTTTATAAATTAAAATAGTTAATTATAACTATAGTTTATTATAAAAATTTATAAAAATTTACAATATTTAAAAAAGATTTTAATTATACTTATAATATTATTTTAGAAAAATATAAAAATAACTGCTATAAATATTAGTAGCTAATCAAAGCATAATTATACCAAAAAATAGTTATTAAAAGCAAAAAAGCTTAAAAACTGCAATTTAAAGTTTAACTAAAAGCAAAAATAAAATAAAGCGCAATAATATCTAAAGTACAAAATAAAACAAGCATTTAAACATTTTATAAAAAAAAATTAAAAAACAAAATAAATATTTATTAAAAAAGCAGCAAATAGCTAAAAAAACTAAAGCTTTACATAAAGTTTAATATAATAATTAATAAAACTAATTTAAAGTTAAACTTATATATTAAAAAAAAAAGTATAATACTTTAATTAATTTAAAAACATAAGCTAATATAATTTTATTTAAAGTAGCAAAACAAAATAAAATTCTTTAAAAATATAAGCAAAAATCCTAAAAGATTAAAAGATTTAATAAAAGCACTTTTAGCTATAATAATAATTATATACTTAAAAAAACTAAACTTTTTAATATATTTATATAAAAATATAAAAAACAAATTATATTAAATATTGCTAATATATTTAATTATAATATTATTTTAAGAATACTATAGCTAAAGATTAGCAACTTTTTAATTTAATAAAAAGCAAAAACTATTAATTAAAAAAGTAAAAAATAAAGCAAAAAAATCAGAAAAATCGCAAAAAAAATTTTAAACGGAATACTAAAAGTATATTATAAATTTTACAAACTATTTAAAAAAAAAAAAAAAAAAGAACTTTTTAAATATAGCTTATAAAATTACTACATCTTTATTAAAAAAGAATATTAACTAAAGCTTTATTAAATATACTATATAAGCTTAAATAAAACAAACGCTTTATAAAAATATATTTAAAAAAACTTAGCAAAAAAATTCTTAAGAAAATTTTAGTTATTTGCTAAATATTCTATAGTACTAATACTTAAAATAAAAGATAAAAAACAATTAATTAATAAAAAAAAAAAACTAATATAGCAAATAGTAATTAACTATTAACTATTAAACGTAATTATTATTATAAATAAATATTCCTTTATTTTGCTAGTAATTATAAAAAAAAACATTAGTTAAGCAAAATAATTTATAACAGTTAATATTTTAAATAAATATTATGTTATTAAAATAGCTAAAAAAAAAAAATAAAAAACCGCTATATAAACAATATATAAACTATATAAGTATATAGTTATGTTATAAAAACTATAAAATATATTAGCTAGCTTTTAATATATAATAATAATAATTTTACAGAAGTTTTTAAACAAATTTATGTTTATTTACTTAAATAATATTTTAATTTACTTTAAAACATTAAAAAAACATAAAAAATACATAACTTAAGTATTAAAAATACTTAAATAAGCAAAATTATAACTTAATACAAAAAAGTATATATAGCATATATAAAAAATCAACTTTTTAAGATTTATAATTACTTTAAAACAAATATAAATTTAATAGTTAAAAATTAACACAATATAAAACTAAAAAATATTTAACTTAACTATTATTATAAACATATAATAAGCATTAAAATTTTTAAACTATGTTTAAATGTTAATTTAAAACTTTAAAAAGATAGTATTTTACTTTATAAAGTATACAAAAAAAAAATATAAAAAAAAATTCTTTTTAATTTTAAAGAAAGCCTAAAAAGCTTTTAAAGAACTAAAACTAAAAGTTACTTCTAACTTTATAGTTAAACTACTTAATTTACAAAAAAAAAAAAAGCTAAAAATAAATGCTTTAAATAATATAATTATAAAAGTTTTAAAACAACTAAAAAATAACAAAAAATAATATTTAATAGCTTATTACTTTAAAGCACTACAAAACGTAGCATTACAATATTTTATATATAACAAAGAACTGCTTGCAATTATTATAGCACTTAAAAAATAAAAACTATTCTTTATAAAAACTATAAAGCTAATTAAAATTTATTTAAATTATTAAAACTTAATAAAATTTATAATTATATAAAAGATTACTAAACAACATAAAAATTAAATAGTTTTTCTTTTTAAGTTTAATTTTAAAATATGTTATATTAAAAGAAAAAAAAACATTTAAGCAAACATATTTAGTTAATAAAGTTAAAAAAGATTTAAAGTTTTAAAAAAAAACATTTAAGTATTATATTCTTAAAAAAATAAAAGCTTAAAAATCGAAGTTATACTTAAAGACCTTATAAATATATAGCTATAATAAGCTTATAACTTAAAGAAATTAATATAACTATAAAAACACAAAAAATTAAAAAATAACAAGCTAATATATTATAACAAACCTGTTATATATTAATATAACGGGTTTGCTCTTAAAGTCTTAATTTGCAGGTAATAATAGGTTTTTTAACGGTAGTTCATTAAGGAGGTTTTTGGGGTACTTTTATTATTGTGCATTAATAAAAGTCTTAAAAAATTAAAAGTAATAAATGTATTAGTGCTTAGCAGTTATAAAAAAATTAATAGCTAAAGAGCTAAAAACTAAATAAATAACTAAATATAAGAAATGCATAATTATATAAACAAAAGAAAAGTAAAAAAAGTAGTAATCTTTTTTAAATTACTGCAAGTTTAGTAAGCATTAAATTACTGTAAGCTTAATAAGCCTTAAATTATTATAAGCTTAGTAAGCTTTAAATTATTATAAGCTTAATAAGCTAAGTAAATTATTATGTAACTTTAGCTTTAGCTAGCAAAAAAGGAGTACAAAATATATGTAAAGGCATTAAGCTGCTTTAAAAGCTACCTTAGTGCTAATTTTATAACATTATTTCCTTTCTTTTAAAATTGTTATTTTAATAATTTTCTGTAAGTATTCTTTTTTCTTTTTTTTTTTATACGTTATAATATTAAAGCGTATTAAAAAAACTAACTGCTTATTTAAAATAAAGCAAAAACTTGTTTTTGCTTTTTTTATTGATTTTATTAGCTATAAAGTTATGCTTTATTTTTGCTGCTTTAATTAGTTATTAATGTGTAAAATAACAAATAATATGTTTTGTTGTTTTAAATGCATATATGCTAGCTGCTCTTATAACAAATTAAAAGTTCTAATTAATTTAATTAATAATATAGTTTTTAAACACTGTTGTTTTAAAAAAAAAAAAAAGCAAGCAAAACAATAGTTATTTTTAGTTTAAAAAAAATTAAAACAAGCTTAAAATAGCTTTAACTTTGTTTTAAGCAAGTTAGCTTAGCTTTATATATAAAAACGTTTTTTAAAAGCAAAAAGTGTTAAAATAGTTTAACAAAAGCTTTAGTTTTTAAATAAACTAAACGAAATAAAGCGCATTAAAAAAGAACAAAAAGCGCTAGCAAAAAAGCAAAAACAACAAAAAAAGCAAGCTAAAGCAACATAAGCTGCTTTGTTTAAATTTAATTAAGATTTTTTAAACGTTTGCTTTAAAGTTAACTTTTTTTTCTTAGTTTTAAGCAGTTAAAATATTAGCAGTAAAACTAACTTATAACTACTTTAGTAGTTTTTAAGTGTTTTTTAGGTTTTTAAGTATTATTAATATATAAGTATTTCTTTTATTTAATAAAATATTTTAAGTTACTGTTATTTTAACAGAAATTTAGTATACTTTTAACTTTATAAACGTTTTAATTTGTTTTTATTTTTAGTTATGTTTTAATAAATGTTTTAATAAGTATTAGTTCTAGTAAAAAAATGTAAAAAATAAAGTAAATTTATATATTCTTTAGTAATAATAGTTTATAGTTAATAGGTAAAATAACTTCTTTAATTTTAAAAAAGCTAAGCTTTTTAAATTTTAATTTATTGCTTAGTTGTTTTATTTTAATTTAAGAAATATTAATGTTTGCATTTTATTTTTATTATAGCAAGTAAACTTTATTTCCTTTTTTAAAAGTTAGTTTTTTAGTTCGTTTTTTGTTATAGTATATTAATATCTGTTATTATAAAAATTAAAAGCATAATTATAGTTTAGCTTATAGCGTTTTAATCTTTGTTATAATAATTTTTGCTTAAAGTACTATAATTAAAATAGCAGGTGCTTTTAGTAATGTTTTTTTTTATTTTTTAATAATTGCTTGCTATTTATAAATAGCTTTATATAAAAATATATTTATATTTTTGTTTGTTAATATATTATATAAAATCTATGCTATTAATAATAGTTTTACTTAATTGTTTTATTAATAGTTAATATAACTTTATAAATATTGTTTTAGTATTTAGTTTAGTTTTTTTGTTTGTTTATTTGTTTATAAGTAGTAAGCAGTTAAAAACTTTAGTTTAATACTAATAAGTTTAAAAAAACTAGTTTTAAACTTAAAAGTAAATAATTTATTTTAGTTTAAAATAATCTTTTTTAGTAGTTTATGCTTATTTAAATATTAACATATAAAAGCGTATGCAAGTTGTTTAGCTATTATATTTTTTTTAAATAGTAAAAAATAGGCATATTTAGTAAGTTTATTAATAATAACTTATATTTTATTATATTATATTTTTATAATTAAATTAGTTAATAAAAGTAATGCTATAATAAAATCTTAAGTAATAGTATGCTATGCTTATTTAAATATTTATATAAGTTATAGCAGTTTATAAAGCTTATGTTAAGCTGCTTTAGCTTTATTACAAATATTGCATCTTTTTATAATAAATTTAACTATATTTTATAGTTTTAGAAAATTATATTTTTTTTATAATTATTAAACTATTTTTATTACTTTTTAATGTTTATATAATAAGTATTCGTAAAATTCCTTAATAAACTTGTTTTGTAAAAATTTTAGTAAATAAACTTTATATTTATACATTAGCTTGTTATTTTTTGATCTTTTATATTTTTGTAGTTATGCTAACTCTTTTAAATTATAGGCTTATTATAGCTATATATCCGTAAAATTCTTAAATATAACTTTAATTTTTAAGCTTTTATTTTTTTAAGGATGTAATACTTAAATGTTTTTTTTTAAAACTTTAAATCTTTTTTAACTTTATTAATTAAGTATATCTGCTTAAATGTTTTTTTTTCCCTTAATATAACATATTTTAAAGTTAAACTTAAAGAAAAAAACCATTTAATTCTTATGTTGTTTAGTAATTTTTTATATAATCATAAATTTTATTAAGTTTTAATAATTTAAATAGATTTTAATTAGCTTTATAGTTCTTATAAAAAACAGTTTTTATTTTTTAAGTGCTATAATAATTATAAGCAGTTCTTTATTATATATAAAGTATTATAATGCTATATTTTATAGTGCTTTAAAGTAATAAGCTATTAAGTACTATTTTCTGTTGTTTTTTAATTGTTTTAAAACTTCTGCAATTATATTATTTAAAGCATTTGTTTTTAGCTTTTTTTTTTTTTGTGAATTAAGTAGTTTAACTATAAGGTTAAAAATAACTTTTAGTTTTAGTTTTTTAAAAGCTTTTTAAGCTTCCTTTAAAATTAAAAAAGATTTTCTTTTATATTTTTTTCTTATATATTTTATAAAGTAAAATGCTATTTTTTTAAAGTTTTAAATTAATATTTAAACATAGTTTAAAAATCTTAATGCTTATTATATGTTTATAATAGTAGCTAAATTAAGTATTTTCTAGTTTTATATTATATTAATTTTTAACTATTAAATTTATATTTGTTTTAAAGTAATTATAAATCTTAAAAAGTTAATTTTTTATGTATGCTATATATACTTTTTTATATTAAGTTGTAATTTTGCTTGTTTAAGTATTTTTAATACTTAAGTTACGTGTTTTTTATGTTTTTTTAGTGTTTTAAAGTAAATCAAAATATTATTTAAGTAAATAAACATAAATTTGTTTAAAAACTTCTATAGAATTATTATTATTATATATTAAAAGCTAGCTAGTACGTTTTATAGTTTTTATAGCATAACTATATACTTATATAATCTATATACTGTTTATATAGCAGTTTTTTATTCTTTTTTTTTAGCTATTTTAATAGCATAATATTTATTTAAAATATTAATTATTATAAACTATTTTATTTAGCTAATGTTTTTTTTTATAATTATTAGCAAAGTAAAAAAGTATTTATTTATAATAATAATTACGTTTAATAGTTAATAATTAACTATTACTTGCTATACTAGTTTTTCTTTTTTATTAATTAGTTGTTTTTTATTTTTTATTTTAAGTATTAGCATTATAAAATATTTAGCAAATAACTAAGATTTTTTTAGGAATTTTTTTGCTAAGTTTTTTTAAATGTATTTCTATAAAGCATTTGTTTTATTTAAGCTTATATAGTATACTTAATAAAGCTTTAATTAAGATTTTTTTTTAATAAAAATATAGTAGTTTTATAAGCTATATTTAAGAAGTTCTCCTTTTTTTCTTTTTTTAAATAGTTTATAAAATCTATAATATACCTTTAGTATTTTGTTTAGAATTTTTTTTATGATTTTTTTAAGTTTTTTGCTTTATTTTTTGCTTTTTTACTTAATAGTTTTTACTTTTTATTAAATTAAAAAATCGCTAATTTTTAGCTATAATATTCCTAAAATAATATTATAATTAAATATATTAGCAATATTTAATATAATTTGTTTTTTATGTTTTTATATAAATATATTAAAAAGTTTAGTTTTTTTAAGTATATAACTATTATTATAGCTAAAAGTACTTCTATTAAATTTTTTAATTTTTTAAGATCTTTGCTTATATTTTTAAAGAATTTTATTTTGTTTTATTACTTTAAGTAAAATTATGTTAGCTTATGCTTTTAAGTTAATTAAAGTATTATATTTTTTTTTTTAATATATAAGTTTAATTTTAAATTAGTTTTGCTAGTTATTGTATTAAACTTTACGTAAGGCTTTAGTTTTTTTAGCTACTTATTGCTTTTTTAATAAGTATTTATTTTGTTTTTTAATTCTTTTTTATAAAATGTTTAAATGCTTGTTTTATTTTGCACTTTAGATATTATTATGCTTTATTTTATTTTTGTTTTTAGTTAAGCTTTAAATTGCAGTTTTTAAGCTTTTTTGCTTTTAGTAACTATTTTTTAATACAATTATGCTTTAATTAACTAGTAATATTTATAGCAGTTGTTTTTATATTTCTTTAAAATAATATTATAAGTACAATTAAAATTCTTTTTAAATGTTGCAAATTTTTATAAATCTTTATAATAAACTATAGTTATAACTAACTACTTTAATTCGTAAAAGTTCTATATTTTTATTTTTATAATTTATTTAAAAAACTAATTATTTTTTAATTTATTAAGTAAGTATTAATAGTAATAATATATTATATAGCAATTTTATAATACTTTATTATATTTTAAATTTTTTAAGCATAAAATATTATTATTGTTTTTTATTATAGTTTTATTATAGTAATAACTTTTAACAATTAGTTAAATTGCTAGCTTTAGTTTTTAAAATATATTAGTTTTTATGCTAACTATTAATGCTTTTTTATTTTATTACATTTAAAGCAGTTTAAGCTATAGAAATACTTTATTTATTTTTATTAGTTTTTTTTTTGTAGTATTTTTTATAGCTTTTAATTTTATTTGTTTTTGCTTTAAAGTTTTATAAGTTTTATTTTTTTAAGTTTATTTAGCAACTAAATATTTTAATAGTTTATAATTAATTTAATAATTATACTATTTATAGTTATAGTTTTGTTTTTTTAAATATAACTTTTTTTTAAGCTACATTTTAAGCTTTAATAGTTTGAAATTTTTATAGTTTTATAAGTTTGCTAATTATATTAACTTATTACTTTTTATTATTTGCTACTTTTAGTTAAACTATTTTTTTAAGTTATATATTAAACAACTTTAATTGTTTATATAGCAAATATATTTTTTTGCAATTTGTTTTAATAACTGCAAAGCTTTTAAATAATATTTATATGTTTATTTATTTTAACCTGTATAAATAAAGCATTTAAATTTGTTTAATGTAGCACTTTTATTTTAACTTAAAATAGCAATTTTATACTTTTGCTTTAAAAACGTATTTTTTAAATTGCTTTGTTATTTTTTGTTGTTTTAAACTTTTATAACTTGTATTTTTTTTTTAAGTTAAAAAATCTTTTTTTTTTTATAGCTTTTTTTTTTATTCTTTTTTTTAAATTAGCATTATTTTTAAAAGTGTCCTTTTTTTCTATAGTTATAACATTTAACTTTAAACATATTTTAAAATTATTATTTTTAAACTTTATTAATTTGTTTAAATTTCTATTTAATACTTTTTTAAGTATTTTTTTTTTTATTTTTTTTAGTTTTTTTAGTTTTAAAATACTAGTTAAATAATCATTAATTAATTATAATAGCTATATTAATATACGTATTAATTTTTGCTAGTTTATTTATTTTATATAGTTTGTTTTAAACTTAAGTTTTAAGTTTACTATAAAATAAATAAAACAATGCAAGCTTAAGTAATTTTAAGATTACTGCTAATTGTTTAAATTTTATAACGTAATTTATTGCTACTTTTGTTTGTTTTAAGTAATAAAATGTTTTTTTTACGTGTTTTGCTTTTTAAGTATTTTTAAATAGTGCTTTTATTTAATTTTTAAACTTAATGTAATTCTTAAAAATTTCTTTTATTTTTAGCTTAAAGTTAGTTAACTTATTAGCTTTTAAGAAATTTTTTAAAATAAATTAAAACTATTTTAGTACTTTTTTTAACAAAAATTATAAAATAATTATTATTTTTTAATTTTCTTTTATAATAATAGTAAAATGCTATTTTAAATAAAGTTTAGCATAAATTAAAAAAGCTTTTATATTTATAGATCTATTATAAAGCTTTAAAGCAGTAAATTTAAAACTTTTAATGTTTAGCATTTTTAATATTATAAATAATTTTAATAATAAAAGCAATAGTAATAATAAAAAGTTAGGTTTTTTATTTTAAGTTATTACTTTAAGTATAGCAGTAATAAAAATAAGCGTTAAGTTTACTAATAGTAATATTAATATTAATTATAATATAATTACTTATTTAAAGCTTTAATTTGTTGTTATAATAATAGTTATTATTGCTGCTTTAATTACTATAGCTAATATTTACGCTAGTTTAAAAGTTATAACATTTAATATTTAAGCTATTTTTTAAGTTAAAGCAACTAGTTTATTTTATAGCGCTAACGTTAGCATTAGTTTTTTTTTATTACTACTACTTAACTTTTTTTTTTTTACTACTGCTTTTTTTTTAATAAAAATAGCTAATAAAAGTACTAAGGTTTGTTATTTTAATATATTACTAGTTCTAAAAGTTTTTAAAATTTTTAAACTTAATTTTTAACTTTTTGTTTTTAATAGTATAACTTAAATTTAGTTTATTAGTTATTAAGTAAAGTTTACTTATGCAATATTATTTAGCATTCTTATTTTTTAAATATTTCTTTAGTATACTTTTAAAAGTTTATTTTATAAATTATTTATTACTTAACTCTTTATACTAATATTTATTCTTATATGTTAAGTTTTATTAATTAAAAAGCTATTAAAATATAACAAACTTATTATACATTAATATAACAGGTTTACTTTTAAGGTTTTAATTTGCAAGTAATAATAAATTCCTTAATAGTAGTTCGTTAAAAAATTTTTTAAAATACTTTTACTACTATGCATTAATAAAAGTCTTAAAAAATTAAAAGTAATAAATATATTAGTGCTTAGCAGTTATAAAAAAATTAATAGCTAAAGAGCTAAAAACTAAATAAATAACTAAATATAAAAAATGCATAATTATATAAATAAAGAAAAGGTAAAAAAAGTAGTAATCCTTTTTAAATTACTGCAAGTTTAATAAGCATTAAATTACCGTAAGCCTAGTAAGCCTTAGATTACTATAAGCCTAGTAAGCCTTAAATTACCGTAAGCTTAATAAGCTAAGTAAATTATCACGTAACCTTAGCTTTAGCTAGCAAAAAAGAGGTATAAAGTATATATAAAAGCATTAAGCCGCTCTAAAAGCCACCTTAGTGCCAATTTTATAACATATATAAACATAAGGTTTACTTACTAAAATCTTTATAAAACAAGTTTATTAAGAAATTTTATGAATATTTATTATATAAATACTAAAAAGTAACAAAAACAATTAAACAATTATAAAAAAAGTACAATTTTTTAAAACTATAAAACATAGTTAAATCTATTATAAAAAAGTGCAATATTTATAATAAAGCTAAAGCAGCTTAATATAAGCTTTATAAACTGCTATAACTTATATAAATACTTAAACAAACATAATATACTATTGCTTAAGATTTTATTATAGTATTACTTTTATTAACTAATTTAGTTATAAAAGTATAATATAATAAAATATAAGTTATTGTTAATAAATTTACTAAATATGCTTACTTTTTACTGTTTAAAGAAAATATAACAGCTAAACAATTTGCATACGCTTTTATATGCTAATATTTAAATAAGCATAAACTACTAAAAAAAATTATTTTAAACTAAAATAAATTGTTTACTTTTAAGTTTAAAACTAGCTTTTTTAAACTTATTAGTATTAAACTAAAGTTTTTAATTGCTTATTATTTATAAACAAACAAACAAATAAAAAAACTAAACTAAATATTAAAACAATATTTATAAAGTTATATTAATTACTAATAAAACAATTAAGTAAAACTATTACTAATAGCATAAATCTTATATAATATATTAATAAACAAAAATATAAATATATTTTTGCATAAAGCTGTTTATAAATAGCAAGCAATTATTAAAAAACAAAAAAAAACATTAATAAAAGCATTTGCTATTTTAACTATAGCACCTTAAGCAAAAACTATTATAATAAAGATTAAAATACTACAAGCTAAACTATAATTATGCCTTTAATTTTTATAATAACAAATATTAGTATACTATAATAAAAAATAAACTAAAAAACTAACTTTTAAAAAAAAAAACAAAGTTTATTTGCTATAATAAAAACAAAATGCAAACATTAATATTTTTTAAATTAAAACAAAACAATTAAACAATAAATTAAAATTTAAAAAACTTAGCTTTTTTAAAATTAAAGAAGTTATTTTACTTACTAATTATAAACTGTTATTACTAAAAAATATGTAAATTTACTTTATTTTTTATATTTTTTTACTAAAACTAGCATTTATTAAAATATTTATTAAAACATAACTAAAAATAAAAACAAATTAAAACGTTTATAAAGTTAAAAATATATTAAATTTTTGTTAAAACAATAATAACTTAAAGTATTTTATTAAATAAAAAAAATATTTATATGCTAATAATACTTAAAAACTTAAGAAATATTTAAAAACTACTAAAGTAATTATAAGTTAGTTTTACTATTAATACTTTAATTGCTTAAAACTAAAAAAAAAAGGTTAACTTTAAAAAAAACGCTTAAAAAATTTTAATTAAACTTAAATAAAGCAGCTTGCGTTACTTTAGCTTGCTTTTCTTATTATTTTTGCTTTTTTATTAGCGCTTTTTGTTTTTTTTTAATGCGCTTTATTTTGTTTAGTTTATTTAAAAACTAAAGCTTTTGCTAAACCATTTTAATACTTTTTGCTTTTAAAAAACGTTTTTATATATAAAGCTAAGCTAACTTGCTTAAAACAAAATTAAAGCTATTTTAAGCTTGTTTTAATTTTTTTTAAACTAAAAGTAACTATTGTTTTACTTGCTTTTTTTTTTTTTTAAAACAACAGTATTTAAAAACTATATTATTAATTAAGTTAATCGGAACTTTTAATTTGTTGCAAAAATAACTAGCATATATACATTTAAAACAATAAAACATATTATTTGTTATTTTATATATTAATAACTAATTAAAATAACAAAAGCAAAGCATAACTTTATAGCTAATAAAATTAATAAAAGAAGCAAAAATAAATCTTTGCTTTGTTTTAAATAAGCAGTTAGTTTTTTTAATGCGTTTTAATATTATAACATATAAAAAAAAAAAAAAAAAAAAATACTTATAGAAAATTATTAAAACAACAATTCTAAAAAAAAAGAAATAATGTTATAAAATTAGCACAAAAGTAGCTTTTAAAGCAGCTTAATGCTTTTATATATATTATACATTTTTTTTTTTGCTAGCTAAAGCTAAAATTACATAATAACTTACTTAGCTTACTAAGCTTACAGTAATTTAAAGCTTACTAAGCTTACAGTAATTTAAAGCTTACTAAGCTTATAATAATTTAGTGCTTATTAAACTTGCAATAATTTAAAAAAAATTACTACTTTTTTTATTTTTCCTTTGTTTATATAATTATATATTTTTTATATTTAGTTATTTATTTAATTCTAGTTCTTTAGCTATTAATTTTTTATAACTGCTAAGCATTAATATATTTATTACTTTTAATCCTTTAAGACCTTTATTAATGCATAATAGTAAAAGTACCCTGAAACTTTTTAATAGATTACTATTAAGGATTTTATTATTACTTGCAAATTAAAACCCTAAAGGTAAACTTATTATATTAATATATAACAGGTTTATTATATTAAAACTAACTAAAAAGTGTTTTTAAACTAAACTAAAACTTTGTTTAAGTAGTTTGCTTTTTTATAAGTTAGCATAAACATATAATTAAAACAAGCAAGTTAATAAGCTAACTAGAACTTAAAACTGTTTAATTAATATTTTGCTAGCATTAAACTTTAAAATATTTGCTAAAACAAAAGCAAAAAAGCTTTATTATACTACTAAAAACTAAATATATTACTTTAGCAAAAGCTAATAAACTACTATAACTTATTGCTAACTATATAAGCTAACATAATTAATACTGCATAATAACGCTAAAAACTAATAATTAAAAAATAACGCTTAAACTGCAGTAAAAAAAAACTAAAGTTAAATGTTATTTAAATTACTAGTAAATTAACTTTAAATATTAAGCAAAACTAAACTAATAATTAGCATATTAACATTAGTTATAAAAACAATAATACTAGTTTTAATAATTAGAACTATTTTTGCAAAAGCAATAATTATAATAATAGCTGCAATAATAATAACTAAAGATTTTATAAAAGCAATAATAGCTATAAAAGCTAAAACTAATACTATAAAAGCAATAATAATAAAGGTTATAACTAGTATTAAAACTAAAAATACATAAATAACTAAAGTAATAATAATAATACTTATACTTTAAAGAACTATTATACTTTTAGAACTTTTTTAAATTAACCTTAAAATAACAATAAAAATGGTTTAAATTTAAACTTTTATAAAAACTTTACTTACTATAGCTATAAATAATTTAGCTATATTGCTTTTAATTGCTTTTAGCTTAAAAGTAATAATAATAATAGTAATAATAAAAACAATAAATCTAATAGCTATATTAGCTATAATAGTAACATTACTTAAAAATAAACTATTTAAAAAATTTAAGTAAATAAAAACTAGAACATAAATAAAAAAAACTAAAAATAGCAATTAAAGTTTTATACACTTTTTTTATAAAGGCTATAGTATTATAACTTAAAAAACAAGTAGTAAACTTAGTACTAACTATACTAGCTATAAGTTTTAAGCTAAAGTTATTACTTTATATATTTATTTTATGCTATTTTTATATTTTTTGCACTATTTATTTTGTTAGCTTTATAAAACTATTTGTTAAAACTTATATTAATTTTAATTTATGTGCTAAATATAACTATATTAGTTTTACTTTTGCTTTTTATTATAAATTATAGCAAGCATTTTTTTGTATATTTGTATTATAGTATGCTGCTAAAAGTAGATTTTTTATTTATAAAGCTTATTAAGTTATTTGCAAATTAACTAATAATTATAGTATTACTTGCAAAATTAAGTGTGCATATATAGCTATTAACTGCAACTATTGCTTTAAAAGCAGCTTTTTTTTACTATTTTAAACTACTTTAAAAAATAAAAGAATTATACTAAATTTAAGCACTAATTAATAGTTTTTTAAATTATGCTGCTTTTAAATAAAAATATTTAGCTTAATTAGGTTTATAAAAGCTTGCTAAAATTAGGCTTACTGCTATACTATTATTTAACTATTTAAACTTATATAGCTTAAAAAGTTAAAAAAAAGCTTTAATTACTTTAATTTTATAGCAATTTTAGAAAAGTTTTATAATTTATTTAAGTTTTTTAATACTAGTAAAACAAATATATTACTACAATTAAAGTAAAAAAACTTTGCTATTAAGCTAAAAAAAAACATAGTTATACTTTATTTTTTTATATATTTATTAGCTTAAAATAAGCTAAAAAAACTATAAAGATAGCTTAATAAAATATTACAAGCAAAAAAAATTAAAAAGTTTATTAGCTTTATTAGTGCTTTAATTTTTTTTGTATTTAAGAAAAATAAAAGCTTATGTTTATATATAAACTATAAAAAACTTAATTAAGTTATACGCAAAAATTAATATATTTTACTACTTATTTTAAAGCTGCTTAATAAAATCTTAAAAGCTAAAATCTTTAGCAAAATTAACCTTAAGAACATTTATTATTGCTTACGTATTTAAAAAGAAAATAAGTAAAAAATAGCGTTTTATATATGCTATAACTATTATAAATTTTTAGTTATGCTTATAAATTTATTAAATGTTTTTGCTACTTTTTAAAATTATATATAAAAAGTATTTAATAATATAATAAATATATTTTGCATTATATATTTTAATAATATGCTTATTTTTTTTTTAAATAAAGATTTTTATATAAAATATGTTTAAAACATTATTAAAAAGCTATAAAAAGCAAAACTATATGCTAAGCTATTTAAGTGTTAATTTTATTAAAAAAAGATCGAATTTTTAAGTTATATTATTTTTAGCTAAAGAATTAAAATGAACTTTTTATATATAAATATTATTTAGTAATAGCTTATACTAAATACTTATTAAGCGCTATAATAATTTTTGAGGTTTTATAACTTTTACTGCTGTTTTATAAACGGGTATTTTTATATTGCTGCGTTTTTGTTTAAATATTTAAAAAAAAACGTAATAAAAACAAAAAAAAGTCGAATTTTTTTAAATAGTTCTAAAAAAAAAGCTTTTAAAAACTTTTAGGATGCATTTAAGCAGGCTATTTTTTTTATACATTTTAACCCCAAGAAACAAATATTGCTAAAAACTAATTTTTTTAAAGTAGCTTTTGCAGAAAATCTATTTTAGTAAAATAATTAAGGCATTTTTAAATTAGTTACGTTTTATTTTTAAAAGCTATTTAAAGAAAAAATGCAGTATAGTATGCTTAACTAAAAAATGCTTGCAATAATAAATTGCTTTAAGTATTAGTAGTATTATTTATAAAAAAGCAATTTATTAGTTAAAGTATTAATTAATTATGCTAACTTTTAAGCGTTTATAAAAACGCTAAAGCTTAATAAAAAGCAAGCTTATTAGTGTTTATTATTAGCTTTTTTTAACTTTATTATTAAATATTAAGCAAGCAAAAAAAATAAGGCTGATTTTTTTTTGCGCTGTTTTAATTATATAGCTATTTTGCTTAGTAATATTAATATTTTTTTAACGTTAAAAAAAAAAGTTGTAGTAGTATAGCAAGTTAAAGTTTTTAATTTATATTTTAGTGCTTAAGCTAAAGCTTTATACTTTAGGGCTACACTTGCTAAAAAAGCTTTTTTTATTTAAGCAGTTATGCGTTTGTATATATAAATAGCTATAAGCTTAAAAAAATTAAAAGATTTAAAAGCTTTTAAAAAGTTAAAAAACTTTATTTAAAAAGTTTAAAAAAAAAACTCTAAATGCTATGCAATTATAAAACAATTAAAAGCAAAAAAGCTTATAAATTTTTAATAGTTAATAAAAAGATTTTTAGTTTGCTATAAAAATAAAATTTATATTTTTTCTAAGAAAGCTATACATTTTTAATTTATTAAGCTATACTATAATGATTTTTTAGCTAAATATTTTAGCTAAAGCTATACTTTAGAATTACTATAATAAAAGTTTTATTAAAGCAATATAAAACTAAATGTTAAAAAATATGTATAAAGCTATATAATTTGCTTTAAAACTAAAGCAAAATACTACTAAAAATATAGTAAATTTAACGCTTTATTAATACTTAATAAACTTATATAAAAGCTATTTATAAATTTTATTATAAGTTTACTAAAAACTTTCTATAAAAAAAAACCAGTTAATGCTATTTTTATTATTATAAACAGATTTATTAAGCTTATATATTTATTTTTAGTTAATATTACTATAACTTTAGTTAAGCTAGCAGTTTTATTTTACTATAAAATCGAATGCATTTATAATAGCTTAAAAAGCATTATTTTTAATAAAAGCTTTATTTTTACTAGCTAATTTTAGTTTAATTTATATTATTACTTAAAAGTTAAGCAAAAGCTTTTAATAGCATTTTATTTTAAAACTAATAAACAAACAAAACAAATGAACTAAATAATTAAAAGCTATTTTAAGTGCTTTATAAATAGTAAACAAACTAATTAGCTTTAACTTTTATTTTAAGCTTTTTTTGCTATAAATTTTGCTATTAATTTTATAATTAAACGATTACTTTTTAAAGCTTTATATAGTTATATGCTAAAATTCTGTTTGTTTGTTAAAAACAACTTTATATTAAAAAAGATTTTAGCTATATAAAAATGTTTTAATAAGTTATAAACTATTAAAAACGAAATAATAAAGCAATAGTAAATTATAATTAATAAATATACGGAATATTATAATAATAAGCATAAACTTATAACTTTTAAAACTAAGGATTTAGTAGTACTATTAATAAAAAATATTAAGTTTAAAAATAAAAAGTTAGCGCTTAAGTTTATTAAACTTTTTTAAATTCTTTTTATAGTTAGTTTATAGGCATATTATATTAATTTTTTAGAACAATATAGCTGTTTTTATTTTGTTTTTTTAATTTAGTTGCTTAAGCTTTAGAAAACTAAACATAAGTATAGTTTGCTTATGCTAAACTTTAAAAATAAATTAGAAAAATAAAAAGTTAAAAATATAGTAAGTAAAATAACTTATAATAAAAAAAAATATTATTTTATTAAATAAAAAAGCTAGCTAACTAAATATAATTAATAAGTATTTATTATTAATATTATAGCTTTTAAAGCAATTAAGAACTTTAAAAAGCGCTTAAGTTATAAAAAAAAAGCAAAGCTATTAAGCTAACAAAATAATACTAATTTATTATTAATTTAGCTATAAATTAAAGCTTAAATATGTTATATATACTAACTAGTTATTTTTTTGTTTTTAATTGTATAATAAGAATTATATTTATTGCTTTAAGTTTTAAAATATTTGCGTTTTATTAATAAGCTATACGCAAAAACGCTACAAACAAATTATAATATTTTTACAAAAAGGCTTTAAAATATTAATTATTAAACTTTAGAACATTTTTATGTTAAAAAAGGCTAATTAAATACTTTTATTTATGTTTATTAGTAATAATTAATATAGTTTTGTGTATATTTTTCTTAAAAGAAATAAAGGCAGCTTTTTAGGCTATATATTTATAGTTTAAAACTTATACTTTAAGTATAGTTAAATAAGCATACTACTAGCATTAAAAATAGTTTTAATTTTATTAGAAAACTTTATAAAATTAATTTAAATAAAGCTACTTATAGCGTTTATATAAAGAAGCTTAATAGCTTAACAAGCTAAAGATTTATGCTTTGTTATTAAGTGCTTATATTTAGCATAATATTTTTGCATTACTAATTATTAGCTAAACTTTATACAAAATAAAAACAAAACCACTTATTTTTATGTTGCTAACTTTGCTAATTAATTAAAACTAAGCTTTATAAATTAACAAAAAACGTAAAAATCCTTTTAAAAAGCAAAACTATATAGTTATAAAGTTAATATAATAATTGTTTAAAGTTTTCTAAATAATAGCGCAATTTTTATTTATAATAACTTTTTTATAGTTATTTTTTTAAGGAACAAAAAAATAAATAAACTAGTTTAATAATTTCTAAATATGCATTGTATTAAAATATAATATAGCAAGCAGCTAACTTATTAGTAAAATTAATCCGAAATAAATATAAATTGATTTATAAGTTTGCATGAAGTATAGCTGTTTATATAGCTTATATAGGCTGTTATTTTTAGGTTTTTAAATTTGCAAACTATATTTAAAAGCAAGTTATTTTTTAGCTAAAATGCTTTTTTAAAATGCTTAAAACAAAGCTAACATACTAATAAACTACTTAAGATTATTGCTTTTTTAATAGTTTTATATTTTTTGTTTTTAGCTTTAGTAGTTTGTTTGCAAGGTTTGCAAACAAAAGTTACTATAAAAATAAGCTAATATTTAGCTAGCGTAAAAACTTTAATATTTGCATTAAAATTAGACTTATTTTTTGCGTTATTTATATTAAAATTGCGCAGGATAACATTTAGATTTTTATTTAGATTTATAAAGTTTAAATTATTTTTATTTTTATTTTTATTTTTTTTTTTTTAACCTGTAAAAAGCCTAATAGTATTTATATTTTTATTGGAATTAAAGCTATTTTAAAGAAAAAGCGGACTATTAGGACTTTTATTTTTATTACTAGAGTTATTAAACTTTTAGCAAGAAAGTTTATTAAAGTTTTGTTTTATAGTAAAATTAGACTTATTTTTAAATAAATTTAGGCATAAAACAGGTTGCAATAATTTTTTGCGTTTATGTTTATAACTATAGTTTTAATTATAACTACGTTTATGTGTACTATTTTTAATTACTGCAAGTTTAAGCAGCATAATTATAATATAAATAGTAATTAAAAAAAAAGCAAAAAAAATATAAAATAAGTATAAGAATAGCAGTAGTAAAATGTATAGCTAAAACTAATTGTTTAGCAGCAGCTAAAAAAAAAAAGAAAAAGAAAAAAAAAAAAAAAAACATATAGCAATAAAAGTATAAGCGTAAAACTTGCTATAAATATAGCACAAAATAAACATAACTTAATACGTAAATATAAATATAAGTACATAGGTATTTTAATTATTATACTGCATAAGCATTTTATTTAATATATTATATTTATGCTTAATTACTTTATATTACTTTATTTTACTACTTATACTTAAAATTAATTACTTTAATTGATTTTATTTGTATATAGGTTAAAGATAACTTAATTAAAAAAAAAGAAATAGTTGTTATAATTAAGCTACTTAGGTACTTTAGCATATATTATAGGTTACATATATATATAGGATATTTTTTTTATACTTATTTTATGGGAGTTTTTTTCTTTTTTTAAGCTTTAGTTTTATTAAATACCTATTATAAAACTAGAGATATATTAACTATTATACTTGACCTTTAATGCTTTATATCTCCTGTGACAAAAATTAATATATATATTAATATAGTTATTATAATTAATTAATAATTATTTAATTAATATTTTAAAACTAAAAGAACTAAAAAAAACAAAAAAAAAATACTTAAGAAAATACTAAATAAAAATCTAAATAAATTAACAAAGTTAAAAAATAATAACCTTAAAACATATTTAAAGTTAAATGTTATAACTATAAAAAAAAAACACTTTTAAAAATAATGCTAATTTAAAAAAAAAAACAGAAAAAAAAGCTATAAAAAAAAAAATCTTTTAGCTTAAAAAAAAAGTATAAATTATAAAAGTTTAAAATAATAAAAAACAATAAAACAACTTAAAAAATATGTTTTTAAAGCAAAAGTATAAAATTGTTATTTTAAGTTAAAACAAAAGTGCTATATTAAACAAATTTAAATGTTTTATTTATATAAGTTAAAATAAATAAACATATAAATATTATTTAAAAGCTTTATAGTTATTAAAACAAATTATAAAAAGATATATTTATTATATAAACAATTAAAGTTATTTAATATATAATTTAAAAAAATAGTTTAACTAAAAGTAACAAATAATAAAAAGTAATAAATTAACATAGTTAATAAACTTATAAAACTATAAAAACTTTAAACTATTAAAGCTTAAAATATAGCTTAAAAAAATTATGTTTAAAAAAATAAAACTATAACTATAAATAGTATAATTATTAAACTAATTATAAACTATTAAAGCACTTAGTTGCTAAATAAACTTAAAAAAACAAAACTTATAAAACTTTAAAGCAAAAACAATTAAAATTAAAAACTATAAAAAACACTACAAAAAAAGAATTAATAAAAATAAACAAAGTATTTTTATAGCTTAAATTGCTTTAAATATAATAAAACAAAAAAGCATTAATAATTAACACAAAAATTAATATGTTTTAAAAACTAAAACTAATAATTTAATTAATTATTAAAAGTTATTACTATAATAAAACTATAATAAAAAATAACAATAATATTTTATGTTTAAAAGATTTAAAACATAATAAAATATTATAAACTTGCTATATAATATACTATTATTATTAATACTTACTTAATAAACTAAAAAATAATTAGTTTTTTAAACAAATTATAAAAATAGAAATAAAGAACTTTTATAAAAAAAAAAAGTTAGTTATAACTTTAGTTTATTACAAAAATCTATAAAAATTTGCAACGTTTAAAAAAAACAGTAGTTATATTTATAATATTATTTTAAAAGAATATAAAAACAATTGCTATAAATATTATTAGCTAATTAAAGCATAATTATATTAAGAAATAATTACAAAAAGCAAAAAAGTTTAAAAACTATAATTTAAAGTTTAACTAAAAGCAAAAACAAAACTAAATATAATAATATTTAAAGTGCTAATTAAAATAAGCACTTAAACACTTTATAAAAAAGAATTAATAAAAAACAAAATAAATACTTGCTAAAAAAGCAATAAATAGCTAAAAAAACTAAAGCTTTACAAAAAGTTTAATGCAATAACTAAAAAAATTAATTTAAAGTTAAACTTATATATTAAAAAAGAAAATATAATATTTTAATTGATTTAAAAGCGCAAGCTAACATAATTTTATTTAAAGCAGCAAAACAAAATAAAATTCCTTAGAAATATAAATAAAGGTCTTAAAAAATTAAAAGATTTAATAAAAGCACTTCTAATTATAATAATAGTTATATACTTAAAAAAACTAAACTTTTTAATATATTTATACAAAAATACAAAAAACAAATTATATTAAATATTGTTAATATATTTAATTATAACATTATTTTAAGAATATTATAGTTAAAAACTAGCAACTTTTTAATTTAATAAAAAGTAAAAACTATTAATTAAAAAAGCAAAAAATAAAGCAAAAAAATTAAAAAAATTGCAAAAAAAATCTTAAACAATATACTAAAAGTATATTACAGATTTTATAAGCTATTTAAAGAAAAAAAAAAAAAAGAACTGCTTAAATATAGCTTATAAAACTATTATATTCTTATTAAAAAAAAATATTAACTAAAGCTTTATTAAGTATATTATATAAGCTTAAATAAAACAAACGCTTTATAAAAATACATTTAAAAAAACCTAGCAAAAAGATTTTTAAAAAAGTTTTAGTTATTTATTAAATACCTTATAATACTAGTACTTAAAATAAAAAATAAAAAACAACTAATTAATAAAAAAAAAAACTAATATAATAAATAATAATTAATTATTAATTATTAAATGTAATTATTATTGCAAATAAATATTTTTTTACTTTATTAATAATTATAAAAAAAAATATTAATTAAGCAAAATAATTTATAGCTATTAATATTTTAAATAAATATTATGCTATTAAAATAACTAAAGAAAAAAAGTAAAAAATAGCTATATAAACAGTATATAAACTATATAAGTATATAGTTATGCTATAAAAACTATAAAACATGCTAGCTAGCTTTTAATATATAATAATAACAATTTTATAGAAGTTTTTAAACAAGTTTATGTTTATTTATTTAGATAATATTCTGATTTATTTTAAAACACTAAAAAAATACAAAAAATATATAATTTAAGTATTAAAAATACTTAAACAAGCAAAATTATAACTTAATATAAAAAAATATATATAGTATATATAAAAAATTAACTTTTTAAGATTTATAATTACTTTAAAACAAATATAGATTTAATAGTTAAAAATTAATATAGTATAAAATTAGAAAATATTAAACCTAGCTATAGTTATAAATATATAATAAGCATTAAGATTTTTAAACTATGTTTAAATATTAATTTAAAACTTTAAAAAAATAATATTTTACTTTATAAAGTATATAAAAAAAAATACGAAAAAAAGTTCTTTTTAATTTTAAAGAAAGCTTAAAAAGCTTTTAAAAAACTAAAACTAAAAGTTACTTTTAATTTTATAGTTAAACTACTTAACCTATATAAAAAAAAAAAGCTAAAAATAAATGCTTTAAATAGTATAATTATAAAAGTTTTAAAACAATTAAAAGACAATAAAAAATAGCACTTAATAATTTAGTACTTTAAAGCATTATAAAACATAGCATTATAATACTTAATATATAATAAAGAATTATTTATAATTATTACTGCATTTAAAAAATAAAAACTGTTTTTTATAAAAATTATAAAACTAATTAAGATTTATTTAAATTATTAAAACTTAACAAAATTTATAACTATATAAAAGATTACTAAATAACATAAAAATTAAATGGTTTTTTTTTTTAAGTTTAACTTTAAAATATATTATATTAAAAAAAAAAAAACATTTAAGCAAATATACTTAGTTAATAAAGTTAAAAAAGATTTAAAGTTTTAAAAAAAACATTTAAGTATTATATTTTTAAAAAAATAAAAGCTTAAAGGTTAAAGTTATACTTAAAGATTTTATAAATATATAACTATAATAAGCTTATAACTTAAAAAAGTTAGCAAAGTTATAAAAGCACAAAAAATTAAAAAATAATAAGCTAATATATAAACGTAAAGTTTACTTATTAAAATCTTTATAAAACAAGTTTATTAAAAAATTTTATAAACATTTATTATATAAATACTAAAAAGCAATAAAAATAGTTTAATAACTATAAAAAAAATACAATTTTTTAAAATTATAAAATATAGTTAAGTTTATTATAAAAAAGTGCAATATTTGTAATAAAGCTAAAATAGCTTAATATAAACTTTATAAATTGCTATAATTTATATATATATTTAAATAAGTATAACATATTATTACTTAAGATTTTATTATAGTATTACTTTTATTAACTAATTTAATTATAAAAATATAGTATAATAAAGGCTTAATAGCGCAGTGGCATACGCTTAGCTACTTTTTTTGAAGTTATGGGTTTAAGTTTTGCTTGGTCCGCGGTTGCTTTATATTCGAAGCAAAAGTTAGTTTGCTTTTAGCTTAGTTCGAACTGCATGCTTGCTGCACTAAAGGCACAAAAATTAAAAGTTAAATAGTTAAGCTAAAAAACGGAAACAGTAGATTTACTAGTAAAGCAACACAAATGTTTAACTAAGTGTACTAAATATTATAAAAACAAGCAGCTTTAGCTTTTGCTGCTAATGCTATATAAACATTAGTTCTTTTATATAATAAATAGCTTATATTTTTAGCATAATTAAAACTTAAAGCTTACTGCTTAGCGCTAAGCAATTTATAAAAAATATAGCGCTATTTAATGCTTAAAACTTATTTAACACTATATTATTTATAGCTTGCAACTTTAAAGCTAGCAAAAAAGCGCTTTTATTTATAATAATTATAACAAAAAACCTTTTTGTTAGCGCGCTAATTTTTTTACCTTTATAATACAAAGCAAAAGCGCTGCTAACTTAGCATACAAGATTTAAAGCAAAGTATTATATAAAAAAAGTAGCAAATTAATAAGATTTATAGCAAAACTATTACATACTTTGCATATATAAGTAGTTTTTGCCCTAAAAAAGGTTTTTACTTATATAAAGTTTTACTAAATAGCTATTAGTATAGCTAACAAGCTATTTATTTAAGTAATACAAATTTTTATAGTATAATAAAATATAAGTTATTATTAATAAACTTATTAAGTATGCTTACTTTTTATTATTTAAAAGAAATATAATAGCTAAATAACTTATATATATTTTTATATATTAATACTTAAATAAATATAAACTACTAAAGAAAATTGTTTTAAACTAAAATAAATTGTTTATTTTTAAGTTTAAAACGAATTTTTTTAAACTTATTAGTATTAAACTTAAATTTTTAACTACTTATTACTTATAAACTAATAAATAAACAAAAAAACTAAATTAAATATTAAAACAATACTTATAAAGTTATATTAATTATTAATAAAATAATTAAGTAAAACTATTATTAATAGCATAGATTTTATATAATATATTAACAAATAAAAATATAAATATATTTTTATATAAAGCTGTTTATAAATAATAAGCAGCTATTAAAAAACAAAAAAAAAATATTAATAAAAGCACCTGTTATTTTAATTATAGCACTTTAAGCAAAAATTATTGCAATAAAAATTAAAACGTTATAAGCTAAACTATAATTATACTTTTAGTTTTTATAACAATAAATATTAGTATATTATAACAAAAAATAAACTAAAAAGCTAACCTTTAAGAAAAAAAACAAGGTTTATTTGCTATAATAAAAACAAAACGCAAATATTAATATTTGTTAAATTAAAACAAAACAACTAAGCAACAAATTAAAATTTAAAAAACTTAGTTTTTTTAAAATTAAAAAAGTTATTTTATTTATTAACTATAAACTATTATTACTAAAAAACATGCAAATTTACTTTATTTTTTATATTTTTTTATTAAAACTAATATTTATTAAAATATTTATTAAAATATAACTAGAAATAAAAATAGATTAAAACATTTATAAAGTTAAAAATATACTAAATTTCTGTTAAAATAACAATAATATTAAGTATTTTATTAAATAGAAAAAATACTTATATGCTAATAATACTTAAAAACTTAAAAAATACTTAAAAACTGCTAAAATAATTATAAACTAGTTTTATTATTAATATTTTAACTAGCTAAAACTAAAAAAAAAGAATTAATTTTAAACAAAACGTTTAGTATATTTTAATTAAACTTTAAAAAAATAACTAGCAATAGTTATGCTGCTTTAATGTATTATTTTTGTTTTTTAGCTATATAATGCTTTTTTGCTTTAATTTGCTTAAGCTTTTTTAAACTATTTAAACTATAAGTTATAGCAGCAGTTATTTTTTTTTGCTATAATTTCTTTTGTTGCTTAAAACAGCAGATTTTTACGCTTATTTTTTTATGCTTTTTTATTAGCATGTTTAATTTATTTTTTAGCTTTTTGTGCTAAAAAGTAAGCTACTATATTTGCTTTAAAAACAAATTTCTAACATTATAATTTATTTGTTTAGCTATAATATATTTAATACATTAATTAAAGTTAAATTTTAATATTAAACATTTTGTGCTATAATAATTATAGCAAAAACATAAAGCTATTTTAATTAATTTTAATTTAATAAAAAAAAGCAAAGCAAAGTTTTGTTAAGCTTTTTGTTTAAAATATAACAAGCAAGGTTTTTTGGAAACTTTACTAAATATAATAAGCATAAAGAACAAAAAAAAGAAAATAAAAAAAAAAACTTACAAAAGAGGAAATACAGAATTATTAAAACAATAATTACAAAAAAAAGAAAATAATATTACAAAATAAGCTAATTAAGCTAGTTAAAAGGCTATATATAAAGAAAGCATATATAAAAAAAGTTCTATTTATTAAAAAAATATGTATTTAAACTATTATAAAGGTTTAATGCATAAACTTAATAAACTTAAGCGTTAAGTTTATTAAGCTTTAAACTTAATAAACTTAAGCGTTAAGTTTATTAAGCTTTAAATTTAAAACAATATAACGTTAAGTTTATTAAAAAAAGCAACGTTTATAAATTATTACTACTGTTTTCTTTGTTTATATAATTATATATTTTTTATATTTAGTTATTTATTTAGTTTTAGCTTTTTAGCTATTAACTTTTTATAACTATTAAGCATTAATATATTTATTATTTTTAATTTTTTAAAACCTTTATTAATGCATAGTAATAAAAGTATTCCGAAAACCTCTTTAATGAACTACTACTAAGGATTTTATTGTTACTTGCAAATTAAAACCCTAAAAGCAAACCTGTTATATTAATATATAATAGGTCCGTTATATAAATATAATTAATGCTAACTAATAAAACTACTATTAAATAAACTTTTAAACTTATAATTTATTATATTACTTTTATTACTTATATATTAAGCTATAAACTATATATTTATAGTTAATTTTAAGCTATTAATATATATTAAATATGTTATTATATAAATTAAAGCAAAAGTAATGCTTAATATTAGTTTTAAAGCAATAAAACCATTAATTTAACAAATTAACAAAATGTTTAACTTTTTTAAAAAGTAAATAAATAATAATATAAACATATTTATAAATAATAAAGCAACTAATTAATATAAATTAAATAGTTTTATTATAAAGTTAATTATATTTAAAAAACTTAAAAGTAATAATAAAGTTAAAAAAACTAATAATAATATTAAGTAAATTATGTTATATAAAAGTTTAATTTATTGCTATTTTAATTTTTAAACTTTATTAAAAATAGTTATTTATATATATAATTAAACTTTAAAGCTTAATAACTATAATAGCTATTTTTTATTGTTTAAAACATAACTACTAAATTAATAACTAGTTATAAAAATTGCTAATTATATTAAAGATTTAAACAAAAAAAAAAAAGTAAATTTTAGTAATGTTTAATATAAAACTATAAAGCATTATTAATATATAACTACTTTAATAGTTTAAAAGCATTAAAAAACTAAATTTAAGCTTATTTATAAAAAAAAAAAAGCTTAATTAAAACTTATAAAACTAGCAATTAAGTTTTATATATTAAATAATAAGCTAATAAGTTTAAATTATATTATAATAGTTTATAAACTATTATAAGTTATTATTATAATAATATATATAAATTATAAAGCTTTAAAAAAATAATATTGCTTAATAAATATAATAGTAGCAATTTGTTTTTAGCTTATAATAAAAATAACTACTTAATAAAAAGTTTATAATATATTAATAAACATATATTAAAAAAAAATAAACAATAATTAAAAGCATTAATAATATAAATATTAAAAAGCATTTATAAATAGCTTTATTTTTATAAATAACTAAAATAATGTTATAAAATTAGCATTAAAGTAGCTTTTAAAGCAACTTAATGCTTTTATATATACTTTAAAGATTTTATGCTAATTAAAGCTAAGTTATATAATAATTTACTTAGCTTATTAAGCTTATAGTAATTTAAGGCTTATTAAACTTACGGTAATTTAAGGCTTATTAAGCTTATAATAATTTAATGCTTATTAAACTTATAATAATTTAAAAGGAAAGTTTTTACTTTTTTTACTTTTTTTTTGTTTATATAATTATGTATTTTTTATATTTAGTTATTTATTTAGTTTTAGCTTTTTAGCTATTAATTTTTTATAACTATTAAGCATTAATATATTTATTACTTTTAAATTCCTTAAGATTTTTATTAATACATAATAATAAAAGTACTTTAAAAACTTCTTTAATAAACTATTATTAAAGATTTTATTATTACTTGCAAATTAAAACCTTAAAAATAAACTTGTTATATTAATATATAATAAGTTTATTATATTTTAATAGCTTTTTAATTAATAAAACTTAACATATAAAAGCAAATATTAATATAAATAAGTTAAATAATAATTAGTTTATAAAATAAACTTTTAAAAGTATACTTAAAAAATATTTAAAAAACAAAAATGTTAATTAGTATTATATAAATAAACTTTACTTAATAATTAATAAATTAAATCTAAGTTATATTATTAAAAACAAAAAGTTAAAAATTAAGTTTAAAAATCTTAAAAACTTTTAAAATTAATAATATATTAAAACAATAAACTTTAATATTTTTATTAGCTATTTTTATTAAAAAAAAATAGTAATAAAAAAAAAAAAGTTAAGTAATAATAATAAAAAAAAACTAATATTAATATTAATGCTATAAAGTAAACTAGTTGCTTTAATTTAAAAAATAGCTTAAATATTAAATATTATAACTTTTAAACTAATATAAATATTAGTTATAATAATTAAAATAGTAATAATAACTATTATTATAATAATAAATTAAAGCTTTAAATAAATAATTATATTATAACTAATTTTTATATTATTATTAATAAACTTAATGCTTACTTTTATTATTATTATACTTAAAATAATAACTTAAAATAAAAAACTTAACTTTTTATTATTATTACTGTTTTTATTATTAAAATTTTCTATAATATTAAAAATATTAAACATTAAAAGTTTTAAACTTATTGTTTTAAAGCTTTATAATAAATTTATAAATATAAAAGCTTTTTTAATTTATATTAAATTTTATTTAAAATAACATTTTATTATTATTATAAAAAAAATCAAAAAATAATAATTATTTTATAATTTTTATTAAAAAAAATATTAAAATAGTTTTAATTTATATTAAAGAATTTTTTAAAAGCTAATAAGTTAATTAATTTTAAGCTAAAAATAAAAAAGATTTTTAAAAATTATATTAAGTTTAAAACTTAAATAAAAGCATTATTTAAAAATATTTAAAAAGCAAAACACATTAAAAAAGCATTTTATTACTTAAAACAAATAAAAGTAGTAATAAATTATGCTATAAAATTTAAACAATTAATAATAATTTTAAAATTACTTAAGTTTATATTATTTTATTTATTTTATAATAAATTTAAAACTTAAATTTAAAACAAACTATATAAAATAAATAAACTAGCAAAAATTAATATATATATTAATATAGCTATTATAATTAATTAATAATTA
>MU400745.1:0-59007 GCA_022578965.1 Xylaria sp. FL1777 | reverse complement strand
AAATTTATGCTTAGTTTGCTAATTTGTAAAAATACTTAAAAAAAAAGCAGCAAAACATAAAAATATGTTTTAAATTTAAAACTAAAAAAAACAAAGTAATTTTTTGATTTATTATATATTATAAACATTTTTAATTTAATAAAGCCTTTTATTAAAAGCTTTAAATGCTTTAAAATTAAATTTAGTAAAAGCTAGTTATTTAAATAAAATAAAAAGCTTATTTTAAAATGCAAAAATGTTAGCAATATTACAATTTATATTGTTTTTTTTAAATTTTATTTAAATACTAGCTTTTTAAAAACGTTATTAAACTTTAAAGTTTTTTAATATATTAATTATTTTATGCATTTATAGCTTTAATTAGTTATTAATTATAATTTGCAATAAAAGCTATTCTTTTAAAAACTAACAAAAATTATAGCTTTAATTATAATTATAATGTTAATACTTTTGCATATTTATTATAATTTATTACTAGCATATAAAATTAAATTTTTTATTTAAATTATTGCTTTTATAATTAAAATTATTTTTAAGGTTAAAGGTAATAAAAGTAATATTAAAAAAGTTAATTAATTTAAATATAAAAAGTAGCATAAATGCTAGTATAGTAAACTATATAAGCAAGCAAAATAATTATAAAAAAGGGAATTAATACAGACACATGAGAAATTGATACAGACACATGGCCTTACAGACACATGATAGGCTTGTTTTTCAAATAACTTCACAACCACCCATCGCACCGCAATGCAACCGGGCTCATTTGAAAGCTAATTGCGAGAGGATTCCAGAAATGTAAACGGTTTGTTTGTACGCCTAGCGGTCGCAGAGATATTCATGTTTTATGCTTATACAGAAGGTCACTTTTTCGTTTATTAGCATATTTTCTTCAACTGCGAATATCTCTGCGACCGTTGGTCGTACGAACAAACCGTTTGCATTTCTGGAATCCCCTTGCAATTAGCTTCCAAAGAATATGTTTCAGGTTGCGGTGCGACCGGTGGTTGAAAAGTTATTCGTCATGTGTCTGTAAGCATCATGTGTCTGTATCAATTTTTCATGTGTTTGTATCAATTCCCATAAAAAAAACAATAATAAAAAAAACAATATTTTAGTTAAAAAATCTATAGTATGCAATACAACAAAAATTAAACGTTAGAAAAATACAAAAAAAATATAATTATATATAAAATATAATAATTAATTAATTAAGTATAACTTTAAACAGATTTAAAGTTGCTACATAAATAAATTATAGTTTGTTGTTTTTTAAATAAAAACGTAAGCAAGAAAATTAATATAGTTGCTTTAAACCAAAATTCTAAGTTTATATTAAAAAAAATAAAAAAAGTTATAATTAGTAAAGAAGTAGTATAACTAAAGAAATATAAACGTAAAAACTATTTTAGTTTAAAGCACCTAAGATAATTTTACATTTGCTTGCAAATATATTATTTATTAAGGCTACTATTATTAGCTAAAAAAACATATACTTAGCTATAACTACTTATAAATATTAGCTATTAATTATAATTATTTATATACTACTTATAACTATATAAACCTTTAGTATAATAAATTATTATATTTTAAATAAATAAATAAAGTTAAATTTTTTCTTAAAAAACTAGCTTTAATTATATATTATACCTTTAATTTTAAACGTAATTTACTTAATTTACTTTATGTACTGCTTTTTATTTCTTTATACTTATTACTTTATTTATTTTATTTTTAAATATTTGCTTAAGTTGCTTTTTTATTAACTTAAGCGTACGCTTTTATGTAAACTTTAATAATTTCCTTAGTGCATTTATTATAGCAGAATTAATAGCTTATATAATAAACCTTAAACTTAAAAGCATATATGCTTTATAAATATTAAGCTAATGTATTTTAAACTATGCTATAAAACTTATTTTTAATAAATTTATAAAAAATAACTAATTTAAGCTTAATATTAAGTATAACATTAATATTACTAAAAATAAAAGTAATATTATTAAATTAACTAAAAACTAATAGCTAAAGATTATTATTATATATTTCTTTTTTTTTTAAATAAAAAAAATCTAGAAAATTGCTATTATAAACTATAAAGCTTTTAGTTAGCTTATAATTAATAAAGTAAACATATAATAATTATATAAATAAGTTTTACTTTGCTAATATAAACAATAATATTAATAGCTTTTTGTAAAATTACATTTGTTATAATTATTTTTTATTATGTTTGCAAAATAATATAAAGTAAAAAAAAATAATATAAAGTAAAAAAAAATAATGCAAAGTAAAAAAAAGTAATAAAAAATAATAATATAATAGCAGCAATAAAAAAAGTCAGATTTTAACTTAATAAAATATTTAAAACTTAAGCTGTTTATTTATAAAGGTTAGTTTTACTTAAAAAATTGCTTATAATTAAGCAGCTAAAATACAAACTTTTTAGTTTGCTTTTTGCTGCAAAATAAATAAAAAACGTAAAAAAAAGCATTAATACTTAAAAGAAAATATATATATTATTAACAAAGCATAAATACTTAAAAAAAAACTATATATTGCTAGCAAAAAAAGGCATAAATACTTAAGAAAAAACTATATATTGTAGCTTTATATAACTTAAGCTAAAACTAGCATGCTAATAAAAAAAAGCATACTAAAACACCTAAAAAAAAACCACTTATTGTTAGCAAAAAAAGGCATAAACACTTAAAGGGAAACCACTTATTACTAGTAAAAAAAAGCATAAATATTTAAGGAAAAACTATATATTACTAGCAAAAAAAAGCATAAACACTTAAAGGGAAGCTATATATTACTAGCAAAAAAACATAAAAACACTTAAAGAAAAGCTATATACTGCAACATTAATAAACATAAACTATATATATATACTTTATATTATTATTTAAGCTATTATATTTAGCTAAAAAAATCAAGTTTATTTATAAAGCCTTAGTGTATATAAACAATTAGTTATTAATATAGTAGTAATAGTAATAATAGTAGTAATAATATTAGTAATAATAAAAAATCCTTAATATTTTTTAAAAAACCTCGATTTTTTTAAGTTAGCTATTATTTGCAGCTATAATTCATTATTAAATTAAATATAAGCATTAAAACATAATTTATTAGTAAACTATTAAACTTAAAAAAATACTAGGAGACCAGAAAATAATAGGAAATTACCACAAACCTAAAAAAAGTTCTTAAATCTTTTTGCTTTTATTATAGCTTTTTTTAGTACCTTAAATATACTAAACAATCTTTTATTTATGCTTAATTATATAAAACAAAGCATACTTTTATTAAGTTTTTATATATTTAAAAACCTTACCGGTTTAATAAAGTAAACATATATTATATAAAAATTACTTATATGTTTATAAATAATCTTTAGCATATATTTTTCTTTACTGCTATTTTATTATTGTTTTTTTATTTAAACAAGTTTATATAGTTTAATAATTATTTTTTTATCTTAAGTTTAGCACTAAATTATAAACCTTTAGTAATAATTAAGCGTTATGTTTTAAATAATAAATCTCTTAAAATAATTAAATATAGAAAATATAGCTTTAATCACTATAAAGATAACCTAATAAAACTAACATTAATTTTTAATATTATTTGCTAAAAATATAAATATATAAATAAGCTTTTAAAAGACTTTTTAAAAGCATACTAATTAAAATATTTAGTACATTAAATGCTTTAAACTTAACCTTTAGTAAAGCTTTTATATAAATTATATTAGCTTAATTTAATAAATGTTTATATAATTAACTTATATAATTAATATTTATATATACGCATAGTTATTTTAGCACTTTTAAGGTTAATTACATTTGCTAAACTTAACTTTAACTTATAGCTTATATATTTAGTTCTTAATTAATTAGTACTAATAAATGCTTTTATACTTAATTAATCGTTAAATTAGCTAAGTTAGCACTTTAGTGCTTATTTATGTATACTTGTTTATAAATGCTTATATAATTAACTATAAGTGGCAAATGCTTACTGCTTTTTATACGTAGTAAATATTTAATGCTTTTATATGTTTTAGCATTTTTAGTGCTTAATTTATAGCCCTTATAGTTAATTAATAAATGCTTTTAATAAACGTTTAAACTTAGTTATATTAATACTTTTAATATAGCTCGCGCAATTAATTAATAAATGCTTATAGCTTATATAATTAACTATTAAACTTAGTTATTTTAATACTCTTAGTTTTAGTTTATAGCTTATATAATTAACTAGTAAATGTTTATATAACTAATTAATAAACGCGTAATTATTGCTATTTTTTATATGTTTTAGCACTTTTTAATGCTTTGTTTATAGCTTATATAATTAACTAATAAATACTAAGTGCACTATTAAACTTAGTTATTTTAGCACTTTTTAGTGCTTTATTTATATACTTAATTAATTAGTAAATGCTTACATAATTAATCATTAATCTTTATTTTAGCACTTTTTAATGCTTTGTTTTTTATTTTTTGTATACTTTTGTATGTTTTAGTATAGCTTGCATAATTACTAATAAATGCCCACATAATTAACTAATAAATGCCTATATAATTAACTAATAAATGCTTATATAATTAACTAATAAATGCTTATATATTAACTAACAAATGCTTATATAATTAACTAATAAATGCTTATAATTTATATAATTAACGTTATTTTAGCATAGCTTAATGCTTTATTTATAGCTTGCATGTTCTTTAGAACTAGCATTATTAGCTTAACTGCAAATTTATTAGTTTTAATGCTTGCGTAGTAATTATTACTTTTTGTTTATATATTTTAGCATAGCTTGCGTAATTAACTAATAAATGCTTATATAATTAACCGATATGCTTAGTTTATAGCTTGCGTAATTAACCTAGTAAATATACTGCTATTTTTTATATGCTTTTATATGTTTTAGCACTTTTTAATGCTTAGTTTATAGCTTACATAATAATTAACTAGTAAATATTTTTATACTTTTAATGCTTAGTTTATAGCTTGCATAATTAACTAATAAATGCATAATTGCTAAAACTTTTTGTATTAATAATAGCTTATAATATATTATTACTTTTTTATTACTAAATAATATATAAATGCCTTTAAATATTAATAGTTATATATAAAACTAACTTATAGTTAAGATTAGTTTAATTAATATAATATATAAATAAGTAAATAAATAGCTATAGCTCTTTATGTAGTAAACTTAATATAGTTAGCTTAATATATACTAAAATTAAAATTACTTAATTTTAGCAGCTATAGCTTTTTACGCAATTGTTATATATAGTAAACTTAATGCAATTAGCTAATTAATTAATTAAAATCACTTAATTTTAATAATTATTAGTTATGCTAAAGTTTATTTGCAGTAAAAATAAAATTTAATATAAACTAAGATTTAATAAACTTAGCACATTTTAACACTACGCTTAATTTATTAAATAAGCTTAATATGCTTTATATTATTAAACATAACTTTATTAATTAATTAAAGTTAACTTTTTTATATATTTATTAACTTTTATTAACTTTAAAACATAAGTATAAAAAGTCTTATATAAGTTTATTAATCCTAAAAAAAGATTTATATGAAATTTTTAAATTTATAGCTTATAAAACACTAAAAACAGTAAGTTTTAAAGTAGTTTTAATTTTAGTAATTAAAAAATCTATAGCGCTTTAATTAAAAAAGTATATTAAATTAAGCTAATTAAATGCAGCTAGCTATTATAAGTTAATTTTAGTAACTTAACTAATTAATTTCGATTAATTAACTAAAAGCAGCATTATTTACTTTAGCATACGTATATATATATATATATAAAGCAAACTTATTTAAAAATACTTATATTATAATTATATATATATATATTATAACTCGATATAAATTATAAGCAACTAATTTTATAGCTTTTAATAAAAAAGTATAAAACTTTAAATAATAATTAGTATTATTATATATTAGCGTTTCTTAAACCTAAGTTTATTTAAAATTAAGCAAGCTTGTTTTTTTGTTTAAAATATATCTTTGTTTTAGCTAAACTTTTAGTTTATTAAGCGCTTAAATATAATATATAAGTTGCTTTTGTTTTTAGTATTACTGTTGTTATTAATATTACTATTATTAGCATTATTATTATTAGTATTACTATTATTAACACTGCTATTATTTTTAGTTTTATTGTTAAATTTAGTTTTATTATTAGATTTAGTTCTATTATTTAAATTTTATCTTATTATTAAATTTTGTTTTATTATTATTGCTATTATTATTATTACTATTATTATTTTAGTTTTAAGGTATAGTTATTTATTTTATAAAAGAAAACTGTTCCTATTTTATTTTATTAACTAAAATCTTAAGAAATACTTAATATATTGCTTAGTTTACTTTTAAGTACTACTATATAAAGCTTATAGCTGTTTTAATATTATTAAGTGCATAAAAACATGCAATGCGTTCTTTTATTGTTTTATTTATGTTGCTTATATAGCAACTAAAAACATTAATTAATTTATTTTTAATATTTTAATAACTGTTTAAATGCTGCTTAAATGTAATAAGTGCTATAAAAATAGCTATATAAGCTATATTACATAACATTTTTAAGCTTAATTAATTTGCGTACTTTTGCAAACCTTTAGTTTTAAGAAAAAAAATAACAACCTTAGCTAAAAAGCTAAAAAAAAATATAAAAAGCTTTTAAACATAGTTTATATTATGCTATAAATAAATAATATATAATGTTATATAAATAAAATATATATATAAATATTTCTTAACTAAGCTATAACTATATATAAGTTAAACTTTTTAGTTTTTGCAGCTTTATAATAATAAAAGCTTAAGTACTTATTTTTTATAGTTGCTTTAATATTATAGTTTTTACTTGTAAATATTTTAAGCTTAAAGCTTTTTTAATATATTATTTAAATTAACGCGTTTTATACTTTATATATTTTTTAGTTATATGTTTTTTAGCTAATATATTTTTTAATAATAGATTTTTAGCAATAATTCTTTTAGTTAACAAGTTTTTAGCAATATATCTTTTAATTTATAAATGTTTTTTAATTAATAAATATATTAACAAAAATTCTTTTAATTTATAGAAGTTTTTTAGTTTATAAGCGTTTTTTAGCTAATAAATATATTAGCAAAAATTCTTTTAGTTTATAAGTATTTCTTTATTAATAAATATATTAGCAATATTTTTTTTAGTTAATAAGTTTATTTAAACTTTTTGCTTAGTTAGCTTATATTAGTTTTAATTTATATATATTAATGCTAGCTTTATATTATTATATAAAGAATATTATTTATTTTTGCTAGTTTATACTTATTTTATACTTTGCTTTTTATTAAGTAAATTAAATAGCTTAACTTTTTATTTATTATACTTTTAACATTTTAGCTATTTATTAAGTGGTAGTGTTAAACTTATTGCTTTTAATATTTCACTTTGCTATTATACGTTAATAAAGCAATACCCCTTTTTTTTCCTTTTTAGCTTTAATAACGCTTTAATTTATCTAGCTATATACATTTAGTTTACCAAGAAAATAAAAAACTAAAACATGCTTGCTACTAAAAATAAATTAAAACAGCTTATTAAAAACAATAATAAACTTAATTATAATAACTATAATAATATTAAAACTTTAAACTTAAAAAAATTTAAGTATAAAGCTTATTATTTTAATAAATATAATATTAATTATAGTTATTATAATATTAAAACTTTAGATTTAAAAAAGCTTAAATATAAAGCTTTTACTTTTAATTATAAGTTAATTAATACTAAAAAACATAATACTAATTATAGTTATTATTATAATGTTAAAACTTTAAATTTAAATAAAGCTTTTGCTTTTAATTATAAATTAGTTAATGCTAAAAAAGCTAAATTAAACAATAGTATTATTATTTGCAAAAAAGGCAACCGGACTTAAAATAACTATAGTTACTTTTAAGTAGCACTAAAAGTAGCTTTTTTAAACCTTGTTTATATAACTTAAATACTTAGGGTTTTTTTTAAAAGCATAATACTTATTATAATTTAAGTAAAAATATTAAAAAAATGCTAAAAATACTTTAAAAAGCTTAGTTAATTATTTTATGCTAATAAAAAAGCATTTAAATAATATGTTAGCAAAATAACTAAAGATATATTTAATTTTTTTAAAAAATCTAAGGATAAAGATATATTTACTAGATTTTGTAATTAAACAAAGCTTTAACTACGGTTTAATTTTAGCTTTTTTAGCTTTTTTTTAAATGTAGTATATAACTATGCAAGATTTTTTATTAATAATAACTATGCAATATTAGCAAACCATGCAGCTAATAATTTATTTATAACGTTTAATAATATAAACTTTATAAAACAAAGCATAGCTTTAGTTGTTTTATTACTGTTAAAACAATGGTTATATACTTATTATAACAAAGAAAACTTTAAAACTAAAAAACTTAAGCTTAAGTATTTATTTAATGCTTTTATAAACTATAGTATAATTTACTTAATTTTTAGCATTAAGTGCACTTATAAACAGCAATTTTAGTAGTTTAAAAAGATTATTAATAATAGCAATAAAAGTTTTAAAAAACTTTTTAATATACTACAAACTAGCATGCATTTAAGCTTTATTAAAAAGCTATTATTAAAACAGGACTTAAATTTATTAAAGAAATCTTTGTTTAAGCAGCTTATAATTAACTAAAAGTTTTATTGCTTAAAATATTACTAGTTTAATTAACGCTTTTATAACTATATATATAGCACTTTAATTTAAATTGCTGTAAAATATAATATTAGCTAATATAAGTTTAACGATTATTTTATTATTTTATTAATTAATTAGTTTAAAAAAAAGGTCTTTTATTTGTTTTATACCTAAAGCGTTCCTTTTGCTTAAAAAATATTTTAAAATAGCAACACTACTTTATAGTAAGCATAATTACGATTTAATATGCTATAAAAATGCAACTAAAATGTAATAAACTTAAATATTAACAAAAAAAACTTAACGCTTAAGCAGTTTTTATTTAAAATTGCTTATAAATTATATTATAAGCTACAAGACTTAAAAAAGAACTATTTTTTAAGTTTTAAAAAACTTAAATTTAAGCTAAGCCTTAATTTAATAAGCTTTTTAATAGTTCTTTTTGTTTATTACTTAATAAAAATAACTATAAAAAAATGTTTGTAATATAATATTATAATAAAAACAAAATACTAAAGTGCTTTAAACAATTATAACTTTAATTTTGTTTTAAGCTAAAATAAAGATTATTTAATTATAAAGTTTATTATTATTGCTGCTAATTATGCGCAAAAAACGTTTAATTTTTATGTTATAACAAATATAAATGTAATATTGCAGTTAATTTTATAAAATAGCTTATTTGCTGCGTTTTATAATACTATAAGCAATAAAATCTAAAGTGTTTATTTAAAGCTACAAAATGTAAAATACTTTTAGTTAATGTTTATAAAAAGTGCTTTGCTTTTAGTTAAGCTATAAATTAAAAATAGCAGCTATAACTTTTTATGTTTAAAATATAGTATACTTTAGCTTTTAGTAAGCATGTTTATATATTATAAGTATAACTATTATTTTTTAAGCAGTATATATAATTACTAAAAGTGCTTAAATAAGTTTTTTTTAAGCAAAACTTATTGCTTTTATAAATAATATAACCATTTAAATAATAATAAAATTAAAAATTATTAAAATAACTTTTTATGCTTATTTAAAAATTATAACCTATATATATAAAAGCAATATTTTATATAAAAAGCACACTATAATTAATATATTTATATTATATACTTTAAAGAACACTTGTATTACTATAATAAATATAACTTAACTTTTGCATAAAAGGCAAATCTTAATTAATATATTTGTGCTATATACTTTAAGAAACGCTTGTATTACTATAATAAATATAACTTAACTTTTATATAAAAAGTAAATCTTAATTAGCATATTTGCGCTATATATTTTAAAGAACGCTTGCATTGCTACAATAAGTATAATAAAACCTTTTTAAGGAAACAAAATCTTAATTAGCATATTTGCGCTATATACCTTAAAGAACGCTATTGTTATAATAAATGTAGCAAGACTTTTTTATTTTAAACAAATCTTGTTTAGCATAATTAAGCTATATACTTTAAGGAACGTTTTTGCTGCAATAAGTATAACAAAACCTTTTTATTTTAAACAAATCTTGTTTAGTATAATTAAGCTATATACTTTAAAGAACATTTTTATTGCAATAAGTATAGCAAGACTTTTTTATTTTAAACAAATCTTAATTAGTATATTAAATTTTATTATAAAAAAACAAAAAGAAAACTAGCTAAGCAGCTTAAATTAAAGTTTAATTTAAGAACAAAAGTTAACTTAGCAATAAAATTAAACTTAAAAGCAAAGTTAAACTTAGAGTTTTTACTTTATAAAAAGCCCTTTTTAAAACAAAAGTAAACAAAAGTTATTATTAAGCTTTTAAAAAACTTTTAACCTTTAAAACTAGTTATAAAGCTATTATTAATAGCTAATTTAAACAATTTAGTTAATTAAATTAAATAGCATATAAGCTATAACATTAAGCAAATTAGCTTATATTAAGATTATATAGCTACTAATGTAGCTATTAAAGCTTTTTTAAATGCTAAGTTTAAATAGTATTAAATTAGCAGCTAAAGCTTTTTATATAACATACGTGCTATAATTAGCTTATTAAAAAAGCAATTTTAAAAGCAAAACATACTTGTTTTAAATCTAAATAACTTAACGTTAGCTATATATACTAAGCAAAAAAAGGTTAATATTATAAACATTTATAACTTTATTTTTAATATGTTATAACGTAAGCTTTAAATTTAAATAAAACAAAATAACTACTTAATTAATTATTAGGTTAAATATATTTTATATAGTAGTTAAAAAAACTAAGCTAACTTTTTAAATATATATAACCTTATTTAAAAACTAAAAGTTATTGTTTAAGTTTATTTAAGGAGCTTTAAAAACAAAAAGCATTTTAAAGCTATTATAAAGCTAAGCTAATAGTATATTTAGCATTACAGTTATATTATTTATAGCTTTTAACTATTTTGTTTTTTAAAAATATATGTTTATTGCATAAAATAACGCTATTATTGCAAAATTAATAATAATGGTATTTATAGCTACTAATTTAATAATGTTATATTTATTGTTTTATATTATTGCTTGCTAGCTAATTTAAAGCTTTGCGCTTAAAAACCTTAATTAAGCTAAGATTATTTTAAAAAAAAACTAGCTTTTTTTTTATGTTAAAAAAGTCCTTTTTTGCATTAGGCTTTTTGTTTATTTGCACTTTTAATTTATATATACGATTAGTTATTTTTTTAATTAAATAGTTAAAGTTTAACTTATGTTTTAACTGTTTTATGCTAAGGCTATATATTAGCTAAATTTAGCAGTAGTATATATATATTGCTTTTTTCACTTTTATTACTATATTTAAAAAAGGCTTTAAAACGTTATATTTTGCTAACTAGTGTATTTTATTAAAGGCTGCTTTTAGGTTTAATAAAATAGTAGCTTTATAAAAACACTTAGTTATAAATTTAAATGTATTAAGCTTTATAAATATAGGTTTTTCTTAAAATGTTATATTACTGCTGTTTTTAACTTTAAATAAGTTAGCTTTAGTAAAAGAAAACTATTATTTAGTTGCTTATTTACTTATTTTAAATAACTTAATAGCTTTATTAAATTCCTTATTTTTTATTAGCTTTAGTATAAATAGCTTATTTATTAAAAACTTATATAAACTAATTATTATTTAAGCTACTTTTATTTTTTTTTTGGTTAGCTTGCAATAAATAATATTATTAAAGCTTTTTATATAGGAATTAATATAAATACATAAAGAATTAATACAAACACATGATTTTATAAACATATAATGCTTTTATTAGCTTAATTAAAAAACGGACTTTATAGTATTTCCTGCTTTAATAGATTTACTTTTTATTTTTATTTAACTAATTAAATTTAGAGCTTAATTTTTTTTTAATAGCATTATTTTTATGCAGACTTTTTAATATAAGTATTATAATAAACTATTTAAATAATATATTAGCTTTTAAATATTAACATTTTATATGTTATAATAGTAGTTTTTACTTATAAAATATTATTAAACTACTATAAACAGTTGTATTAAGTATTTATTAATTTAATTATTTTAGCTTTTATTAATTTTTCTTCTTTTAAATATTAAGCTACATTTAATGCTTGTTAAACTTACTACTTATAGTTTTTTTTGCTTTAAGCATTATTAATTAACTATGTATTTAGCGCTAAATAAAAAAATAACTATTACTTTTGTTAGCATTGCTATATTAGCTTTTGTTTTGCTTAAGCTTAGCTAAAGTTAACTTATTTTAGCTACTTAGTAAGCAATTTTATTTTTAGCTTGTTAGCTGTTTTTTTAAAGCTTTGCTTAATAGCTTACTTAGTTTAATTGTAAGCTTACTAAGAATTGCTTTTATAGAGTTTTTTAATTAATTATAAAGCATTATAGCAATTTTAAAGTTGTAGATTTATTTATATATATTTTTTAATAACAATTTTTATAACCTTTAATATAAGTAAATGTTTAATTTATTAAAAAAGCTTATATATGCTAGCTTAAAGTAAACCTTGTAATAATATAAGATCTTAAGTTTAATAAAAACTAAACAGTTATTAGTATAATGTTTAATGTTTAGTAAAAAAAGGTTATTTATGCTTAATATAGCTTTATAAGCAATGCAATATTGCAGGTTAAATAAATTAAGCTTTTTTAAAGCTATAATTATTTAAAGCTTGCTTAAGTAATTAAAAAACAATAATAAATATTTACGTTAAATTAAAACTTTATTTTAAGCATAAGGTTATTTAAAGTTATGCTTTTAGTTAGCTATTATTTTTTGTATTGCTTTAATAAAACTATATAAGTAACTTATGCTATTTAAAAAATAGCTTTTTATATTATTGTTGCTTGCTTTTATGCTTAATATAACTTAAATATTAAAGTTGTAATATTTATAAATATAATAACGTGTTTATTACATTTTAAAAAGCATATAAGTTTTATAAATATATTATAAAATAAGGCGCTAGTTATTAAATTATTAGCAAAAATTAACTTATGCTTTTTTATGCATAGCTTTTGTTTTTGTAAATATTACTTTTTTTTATATAATTAAAACGCTTTAGTATATATAAAGAATTTCTTTATTATTAATAAACGTAGCTTTAATTAGCTGCTTGTTTAAAGAAGTTAACTTTATTAGTGCATAATTAGCAAAAGCAGCATTTTTATTTTTGCTAGTAATAAAGCTATTACTGTTAATTTAACTTAAAACTTATTTTTGTTTAGCTTTAAGCAAAACGTTAAAATTAATGTAATATATGCAAATTTACTGCTATAAAAAAAAAAACTAGTAATTTAATATAGCTTTTATTGCTTTGTTATAATTAGTTATAACTATATTAAGCTTTTATATTACATGTTATATTATAAGCTAACGAATATTTTTAGCTAAAAACTAGAAGCTTTTTTGCTTTTTATTATTAATTAAGCTAAATATAGCATTAAAAACTATTTTTAAGCAAGTTTAATTTATTGCTTAAAACAATAGCAACTTAAATTAATTAGTATTATATATATTATTAAAGCTAATAACCTTAAAGAATTGCTTTTATATTTTTAAGTAGTAAAAAAACGTTTAAATTAGTTTAACTAAGTAGTTTAGCTTATTATTAGTTTACTTTACTAAATAAAAAACTTTTTCTTTATTAAAAAGCTTAATAAAAGCAGTAGTTAAGTTATAGCTATTTAGCTTAGCTTAGTTAATAAAGCTTTAAGCATTATAAATATTTTTTTAAGTAAAAACGGACTTTTTATATTATTGTTTTACTATATTTTAAATATTTTAAGCTTAAATATTAATTTAGCAGCTAGTTAATTTAATAGTTGCTTTTATTAACTTTATAAGTTTGCAATAAAAAAAATAAACAAAAGAGTTTAAGCTTAAGCTATAATTATACTAATAATGTTTTATATTTTTATATAGTTGTAATAATTATTAACTTTTGTTTATAGCTTTAGTAATAATTATTTATTTATAGCTAGTTTTTTAAGACTTTTGCTACTAAAGTTTGTTGCTTTTGCTTTTTTTAACTTGTTTAAATCGGTTATATTTAATAAAGAATTAAATTGGTTGTTTTTTAAACAAATATATATAGTTTTTAATAAAACTAAACTTATTGTTTTTTAAAAATAAATTAACGTAGTTAAAAAGCGCGTTAGCTATAAAAAATAAGTTGCTTAAAATAAGTAAGTTAAAAATAGTTTTTAGAATTAAAAATAGTAAATAATAGCTAGCTAACAAAATGTTTGCTTTAAATAGTAAAGCTAGTATAAAAGAAGTTTGTTTAAGTAATGCTATTATAAATAAAGCAGCTTTAATTAAACTTAGTGCAAATAACTTTGCTAATAAACGTTAAAGCAATAAATATAAAAAAAAAAAGTTATAGCTATTTAAATTTAATAATAACTACTTTTATTTATTTTTTTATTAGTATACGCGTTTATATAAGCGAACTAAGTTTATAAAAAGCTATTAACTTTTTTTTATAATTTTATAAACTAACTATAAAGCTAATATAAATTTTTTACAAGTAATAGTTAATAAGCTAGCAATATAAAACAATTTAGCAAACTAAGATTTTAAAAGAACAAAAATAAAACTAGCTTTTAAGCTAAGCATAAGTATTTATATATATTAAAGCTTTAATAAATAAAAGAAAATATTGCTAAAAGAAATTTTATAATTAGTATAGATTTTTTATGCTAGCTTATTAAGTTTTTTATAGCTACATAAATATAAAATAGTGCTAAAAAAATAAAAGTAAGCACTAAAAATATTATTAAAAGCATTATTATTACTAAAGCTATAAAATAAAAAAATACTTTTGCTATTACAACTAAATATAAAGGATTAGCAAGTTAAAGTAGTTATAAAAGCAGCAAATAGCTTATTACGTAAAAAAAATAAACAAAAAAAAAGTAACAAAACGTGCGTTGTTTTTTTTAACAATAAAATAAATTATTTAAAGTAAAAGCGCGTTTATATAATAACTAAAGCTTAAAAAGTTCGGAAAACATTATATAATATAAAAGTTAATTAGTATTACAAGATTAAAGTATATAATAAATATGTTTTTAGTATTAACAAAATAAAAAGCGTAAAATGTAAAGTATAAACAGGATTAAATCAACAGAATATATAAGGAAAAATATAAAATAAACAACATTAAGTACATAAAAAAAAACGGTATACACTAACATTTTTTAATTAAGCCAATAAAAGCATTATGTGTTTATAAGATTATATGTTTATATTAATTCTTTATGTGTTTATATTAATTCCTTTTTATATTAATCGTTTATGTACTAAAGGTTTTTTAAATACTTTGCTTTTTAGTAACGCTTAGCGCAATTTAATAATATGTTTATATATTTAATAATGCTATAGCAAATAAATAGCTTATATTGTTTTATGCTATTTAGTTTTAAAGTTTGTTAAAAAAATTGCGGAATTTTAACTTAATTAAGTGCTAAAACTACAAACTTAAAGCGCTTAACATAATTAAAGATTTAACTGTTTTTGCTTTTTAGTTTTTGATTTTTTGTTTTTTATTTATAATATTTTTGCATATTTTATTATATAACTTTTTTACTTATTATTTAAAAGTGTTATATTTGCTTTTTTATAATTCCTTGTTTAATGTTAAGTTTTATAAATAAAATACCTATATTTAGAAATCTTTAATGCTATTTTAGTAATATACTATTTTTTAAAATATATTTATAATAGTTTTAGTTAAGTTATTTGCTTTATTAAATATACTTATAACTTCTTTAATAAATAAAAAACATATTTTGTTGTTTTTTAATATGCTAATAATCTTAAAAAAAATAAGGGCAATATTTTTAAAAATATGTGTTTTTTTAAAAGCATATGTTTTTTTAAGGGTATTTAGCTTTTAAAAAATTAGTGTTTTTAAAAAAATTAACTAAAGAGTTAATATTTTTAGTAAAGTTAATTAAATTAGCGTTTTTTTTTGTTTAAGGGTATTTTTATTTTTAAAGGTTAATTTAAGTAAAAAGCTAAAACTAGAGCTACTTTTATTAGTTAATTATATAAACCATAAAGTCTTTATATTAGCAATAAAGATAATTAATGAAAGTAAATGAGTTTATAAAACGTTATAATAGCTAAATGTGCAAAGTTTTGCTATCTTTTGCAAGTAATAAAATAAAAAAAAAAAAAAAAAAAAAACGTAAAAAAAAAAAAAGAAAAAAAAAAAAAGTAACAAGCAATACTTAAATAATAATAAAATAACGCATATTTAAAATAACATAATAGCTGCTTTTTATTAAATAACTAGTTAAAGTACGTACTTACAAATAACTAAAAAAGCAAAATATACATTTAATATAAACTAAAAAAAGAACTTTATATTTATAAGGTTTAGCTATAGTAGTATTTCCACTTGTAGCTATAATAGCTTAGCTAAATAGCTATATAAAGCTTATGCTTAAAGCAATTGCATAACAATTGCTTGCAAAGCCCCTTTTTTTCTAATTTATATTACACTTTTTAAGCTTAATTGTTTTACTACTTATAGTAAACCTTACTAAATAGTAAAATAAGCCCTATAATTAATACTTTATACTTTAGTTTTTTTTCTTTGCTAGCAAATTGTGTGCGTAGAATATAGTATAGCTTTTTTATTTACATAGTTTACTGTTATTTTGTTTAAATTAGTTTTTATAACATTTAAACCTCTTTTAATAAAACTACGCAAAACGAATAAAGTTTAGCTCTTAAATCACGTAAGCTTTATTATTCACCCTTTTTAAATTAGTTCTTATAACATTTAAAGCGCTTTTAGTATTTACTTTAATTTCCGTTAAAGTTAATTTGCTAAAATTTATGCTACTTGCAGTTAATCCGCAAGAATTTATGCTATTTGCAAGCATTAATCATTAATTATTTATTTACTAACTAAGTACTTTATATACTTTATACTTATTAAATAGCTATGCTGCTTAAACACCACTATATTTAACTTTATGTTAACGTTTATAGTTATACAACCTTTAGTTTTTAAAACATTAGTTTGCACTACACTTAGCTATTTTTTGCTTGCATTAAGTTCTTTAACACATGCAACACTTAATACATTTCACTTAATTTATATCTGCGTTATATTTAATTGCACCTTTGATTTTAAATTACCTGCTTTATAAAGTTATATAACAATTTAATAAAGCAGCTAATAAACAAATAATATTAACTTAATTAGGTATAAACCCGGTTAAACTTAAAGAAATTTTCCAAGTTTTATAAATATGCTAATTTATATTTATTTATATACTTGCATATTTTAACGCATTAAATCTTAGCACTACTTTATATACTTACATTTTATACTTTACGTTATTTTTTAGTTTGCGCTACTTATTGCCATTAGCTTTAATAATAAGCTAAAATAATAAACAAAACAATTTATTAAGCAAATATTCTGCTGACTTATTTATATATCTTAATAACTTACTTTTAAATTCGCAAATAAATATTTTGTTAAACTACAAAAGATTTAAAACCAAGTTTGTTGTTAAAAATTCAACACTAAAATTAGCTAAAATAAGCAAAAAACTAGCTAACTTGCTAAATTAACCGCTTAAACTTTCTAAAAGCAAAAAACCGGCTAACTTACTAAATTAATTGCTAATATTGCATGCACTTTATAGTTTGCAACTACTACGTTTTATGCTTACTTTTAAGCTAATTTGTTTTAAAAAAAGAACTTAAGACTTACAAACTATAAGTGCTTTTCTACTAAAAGAAACAGCTATAGCTAATGCTAATACTAATGCTTTTCTTTTTAAAAAAAGTAAAAAAAACAGTTTATTGTTAACTTTAAAGCAAATAAGCAATAATAAAAAAACATAGCAATACTTAACAAATAAGTTAGCTAATCAAGATTAAAAAATAGCCTAAATTATACAAAACTAAAAAAAACTAAATAAAAATATTTGTTATAAGTTAAATCTTTTAAAAACTAGTGAAATGTTTATTAAAGATTTAAATACCTTAAGTAAGCAAGTTAATTATTTCTAAAAAACAATAAACCAAGTTATTAAAAGTAATAATTAAACGGAAAATATATTAAAAAAACTTCTAAACTATACACTTTATACTTGCAATAGCTTAGCATTATTACTATTAAAAACACTATTGCTACACTAGCTAGTACTACGTTAGCTAATACTAAAATAACTAGTTTTACTTTAGCTTTAATTATTTTTACTTTTACTTTATGCAAATGCACTTAGTTTTAAATTACAATTACTTCGTAAAAATAAAGCAGCTTTATTTTTAATACTTATAATAGTTACGCTTATTAAATCAGCAAGCAACTTTTATTAAAAATTACTATAAAAGCTATTATATTTAGCAACTTTTAATTTAATAAGCATTAATTATTCTTTTGCTTTTTAGTTTAACTTTAATATAGTACTACGTTTATTAATTAAAACTATTTAATTAATGGCTTCTTTAGTAGCACTTTTTATTTAAATAGTAGCTTTTATGCTTTTTGTACTATTTATAGCAAGTATTACAGCTAATATAACAATAATAATTGTGCTACTTATAATAACTAACTTTACTTTTATCTTTAATATAAAAGCTGCTACTTTTATACTTATATAACTAATTATACATAAAGCAGCATTTAAAAGTAATAGTTTTAACTAAAATAAACTGTTTAAGTTTTTTATTACGTACTAATAGTTTAAAAAAACAAAAAGTTATGCTTTTAATAATTATAAAAAAAAAGCTAAAAAACATATAAACATAAACATAAATATAAACATTAATTTAAATCTAGATAATAATCTTTTAAATAATAACAATAGTAATAATAAAAGCAATAAATAACCTCTTTGCAAAAATAAAGTTAATTTGCTTAATTAAAGCAATCGTATTAACTAAAGTGCTACCTTTAAAAAAAAATCAACTAAATTTATTATTAGCAGATTAAATAAACTAAAACGTTTTAATATTAGCTATTTTAATCCTAATTAAAATAATCTTAAAAATGTTAGCATAGTTATAAATAGTAATAAATTGATTTTTATTAACATTTATTGCTTTATAAATTATATTTCTTTGTTTTTTAAAGACTTAAGCACTTATAACTTTAATAAAAAGCAAATATTAAAAATGTTTTAAACCTTGTTAAAAAGTACTGCAATAATATAATAAAATAATAAGTTAACATTAGTTATACATATAAGCTATTATGCTAAAAAATTAAACAAAATACTTAATGAACTTATGATTTAATTTGCAATGTTTGCTTTTAAAGCAATTTAACAATTTAATAGCACTAAGCTTACTTTAGAAAACATAGCTTAAAAAAACATAACAATAATAACCTTTATTTAAAAAAAGCTGCAATATACTAAAGCAATAAAAACCTTAACTAAAGATAATAATAATTAGCAAAACGTAATAGTTTTTATTTAAACTTATATAAATATAAACATTAAGCAATATTTTTACGTTTTTAAAAAGAAAAAATCTTTGGCTAAATATATAACTAAGGTTGCTAAAGCAAAGCTAATCCTTATTATAGCAGCAAAAAAAATATTTCTTTATGCATGCAAAAAAAAAAAGCAATACATATAATATTAATTGCTTTTGCTTTGCAAGTCCTATAAAAACAAGTATAAATATTAGTTAAAAAATAAAAATAAATTTAGCAAAAATAGTAAAAACAACAATAAGCCTTTATAAAAAAAAAAAGAACATAAACGTAAACATAGTTATAAACGTTGTTAAAATAAATATAATAAGCACAAAAAAAATTATAACTAAGCTTATTTTATAAACTCTAATTTTAAGTTCATTTTTTTTAAATTTAAGAATTTAACTTTTTTTTTTTAAAAAGCTTAAATAGCGTAGCTTTTATAGTAATAAACTATAGTAATATATATAAGTACTATAAAAAGACTTTTAACTTATTACATAATAAAAATTAACACGCTTATAAATATACTAATTGCTTATATAAACAAATTACATTTTAGTTACTTGCTGATTTAATAACGCGTATATATAAGCATTATTGCATCTTGTTTAATTTTTATAATTAGCTGTTTTGCTATTTAAAGACCTGCAGTACAAACAAATTATAAGTAAACTTAGCTTTATATTAGCTAAAAATAAGCGTTTTAATAAAAATTAAAAGCGCTAAATTTAAAGCTAAGCTAATTATACTTTATATATGTTAAGCATTTTTAGTTGCTAATACTTTAAATAACTTATTAAAATGTTTTAGCATTAAATACTTGTATTTTAAAGTAAATATATACGTTAAACCTAATAGCAAAAAGATTTAAGTATGCTTAAATATAAGTGCATTACAAAGCATTATTACGCGTAAGCTTTTTAATACTTACGAACATATAATTAAACATTAAAAAGGTTAACAAGCAAAAAAAATTAAAAGCATTAGTAAAAACTGCTTTTATTGCATATTAAAAGCTAAGTTTAAACTTTACTTATTAAAACATAATAATTATAAATTTTTTAAGCTTTTGCAAATTAAAGAAAAAGCTTAAGTAATTAAAGAAAATATAACACCTTGTTTTTTGCTAAGCACTAAGTATTTAAATCTATAAAGTGCAGTTATTAATTATAAAAAAGCAAAAATAACTATAGCTAACATAAATAACTTTAAAATTCCATTTTAAGTATATTTATGTATACACTTATGTATATAAAAAGTTATTTTAGTTTATAAGATATTTTTTAAGCTTAGTGCTATAATATAAGCTTTAATTACGTATAAACCTTTGCTTGCTAATTATAACTTTATGTTTAAGCTATTTTATAAAAATGGTATAACTATACTTATTAAGTTTATTATTTCTAAAAGTATAGTTTTAGCTAATTTTTTGCTTTAAATTAAAACTATACTTAAAAGTACTTATATTAGTACTATTTAAAAGCAATCCTTTAGTAATAAAGCTAAAAAAAGATCCTAAAAAACATGTTTAAAAATAGTTATATTAGCTATAAGCATTATAGCTATAAATGCTTTATTTAATATAACACTTAAAAACATTAGCGCTAAAACTATTAATGCTACTAATGCTAGCTTAAATATTATTAATAAAAGCATTTATATTTTTAATAACTTTAAGTTTTTTAATGCGTTCTATATAAATAAGTTAATTAACTTAACTTTTATGCTTAAATAAATTATTATTAATACGTATATTTTTAGCTATAACTTTAACCTTTACACTAATATAACTAATATTGCTAATATAATAAACATGCTTAAACAAGCTAATATTTTAACTACTAGCTTAATTATTAATATAGTATATAGCATAATTAAAAGATTAGCTAACTAGCTACTAAAGAAAATAAATAACACAATAAATTTAAACGCGCTAAAACTTAAAATTTGCAAAATTATTTTTACTTTAAGAATTAAAAAACTTAACAAAAAAAACAAGGTTATATTATTAGCTAGCTACTTTATTTATACTAGCAAAAATATAATAGCAAAAGAAATCCTGCAATTAATTAACAAGATTTTTAAAATCTAGCAAAACTAAAGTATTATTAATATCTTTAAAAATGAACTTATAAAAATATCTTTAGTAAACAATTAGCAAAAAACTAAATTAAATAATTAACTTTATTTTTTAAGTATTTGCAATAAAAAAGCTATTAATTTTATCTTTAATTAGCTTTATGCATAAGGTTAAATAAAATAAGTTAATAAACCTACTTTATTTGCATACTTTACTTTTGTAGTTTAAACGTAAAAAAAAAAAAAACTACACTTATAACTAATAATTAACTTATAAACTTTAAACAAAATAGCTATTTTAAACAATTATTCTTTATTTTTTTAATTTAAGGTTATTTTATTAATTAAAGGAAAAAAGTATATAACTTATATAAACGCAACTTTTTTTTTTTACTAATTTGGAGTGCATTTTAATTATTATAATAGATTTACTATTATTAACTTAAAAGATTTTAAACAGTTTATAGTTACACTTATAAGATTTTATAATATATTTACGTATATATAATAGTTTATAAATTGCTTACTTAAAAAGTTTAAGTACTTTTGTTGCGCTTTTATTAATAATATTATAATTTATTCTAATACTAAGAAAAAATACTTCTTTTATTTATGCATTATTTTTAAGCTATTTTAAAGCAAAAAAATATCCTTTTTGCTAAAGAAATCTTTTATAGCATACTTTTTCATTAAGCTTTTAAGCTTTTAAGTAAACACCTTTAGCATATTAACTATTAAGCAAAAAGTTAAAGTAATACAAAATATTAAGTTCTTTTATTAACTTAAAGCTTTTAAACAATACTTAAGTATTATAGGTTTTTTACGTTTATTAATTTTGTTTTATACAAAGATTTTAGAACTATTGCAAAAACGCAAAACTGCATTACTTAATAAAAAACATAAGTTTAAAAAGTTTAAAGTAAATAACTTTAGCAAGCATTAAGCATATTACTGCTTAACTTTTTTTAAACCTATAAAAGCTAAAAAAGCGTTATTTTAAGCTATTTAAGATTTTATTTGTTTGTATACTATACTGCATTATTATAACTCTAGCAAATCGTTATATATGCAAATAAATGCATTTTTTAAACAAAGCTTTAATATTATGCTATATTACACAAAGAATAATTATATGTAATAATTAAGTACTTTTATCTTTAATGCATAAATGCTTTTTATTATATATTTAAGCAAATATATTTTAATCCTTAAGTTGCAATATAGTTTTTTTAAAATAAAAATAAGTTATATTATATAAGCATGCAAGCATTTATACATAATAATTAAAACGTTAAAAAACCTTATAGTTGTTTTTATTAACCATTTTGCTACTAAAAGCATTATTAACTAAACTAATTTAAACACTACGTTTATAAATTGCGTTAATAAGCGCTTTATTAATGCTTTAATTTATTTTTTTTAATATAGTTTATAGGTATACTACTTGCTTAGCTATGTTAATTATATACTAAATGCACTAAGTTGTCTTAAAAACATTAAAAACCTACTTAATACAAAAAGCAACATATAAAGAACTAATAAAGATTTTATGCTTAATAACATTTAGTTAATATTAGCAAAAGCTATTATAAGTAATAAAATAAAATTAAAAATTATTATTAATTATAATAAAGACTTAAAGTATTATAGAACTTTAAACGTAATATATATAAATAGCAATAAAAATGCTGCAAATTTTTTGCGCTTAAGCTATTTTTTTGCAATTATAAATAAACTGCTTTATAATATTAACAAAAAAGGCCATTATTGCTTTTGCATTCTTAAAAATCAAGTTAGCAAGTTTTTTATTATAGCTTATAATAATAAACATTACTTTAGTAAAAAGCATATAATATATAACCTTAAAAGTTTTTTTATTAAAAAAAAAACTCGAAAAATAAAAACATATTTATAGCATTATAACAGTTATAAACTTTATATAACAAGTTAAAATAAACTAAATAATAATTACTAATTAATTTAACTTAAAGATTTTTAACTTATAAAAACAGTTATAATAAACTTTATTATAGATTTACTTAATGTACTAGCAATAAAAACTTTATAGCAATTAAATAAATATATATACTATAATATATTAATGCTTATAATATATGCTACATTTAAACGCATGTTACTAATTCTAGGTTATAAAATATATATAGCAAAAAATTAAGGTCTTGCTTTTACTAAAATGATTTTACTATATAATTAAAGCATACTAAGTAGCATTATTTTTAATTATAACCGTAAGTTTACCTTGGAATTCTAAGTAAGTTTATAGAAAAAATATAACGCATAGCTTTTAATAACTGCAGCATACTATTTATAAAGTAATAGCATATTTAAGCGTAAAAACTAAATTATTAAAATTGCTATTTAATACTATACTTTTGCTTATCTTAATTATAATTAAGTAAATATACTTTTATTTTTATAATAAAACCTTAATAATACATACTTAAATCTTATTAAGTTTTTATTACATAAGCAATTGTTTAAATTTAGACTTTTTAGTTTTAATAATATATTTACTAGCAATAATAAATTATATAGCACATTAAAAAACATTTGCTTTTTTTAGAAACATTTGCGTAAAAATACTAAGTTAGCTATAAACTTTGCTGCTATAAAAGCTAAGTATTATTACAATAATAAGCATAAGCTTATAAAGTTTAACGTTAAAAACGAAGTTTATTTAAAGCTATATAAAAAATACTATTTTTTTAGCAACTTGTTTAAAAAGTATTTATAACAACGCGCTAAACTATATAAAGTAATAAAACAAATAAGTTAGTTAGCTTATTATATTAATTTGCTAAAAACCTTTAGTATACACTTTATAATCTTTATTGTATACTTTTTATTTAGCTAATAAAATAAAAACCTATTTTATTAAACTATACTTTTACTTAGTTTTATTTACAATAAGTAAAACCTTAATAAAGAAAGTAATTTGTTTAAAATTAAAACTATTTTAAAGCATCGTATTAATTAAACTAAATTAGGTTTTAATTATTTAGTTAAGTAAAAAGAATATAGTTATAAAAACAACTAATAAAGATTAAAGTAATAACTTTAATTAGCTAAAAACTTAGTTAAAAAATACTAAGCTTGTATAAAAAAACGAGCTAAGTTAAAACTAAAGAATAAAAATAAAGCAAAAGCTATTAAGCTTATTGCTAGTAAGCAACTGCATAAAAAGCCATAAAAGGTTACGCTTGCTTAGTTAATTAATTAATAAATAACTTAGATTAATTATAATCTTTAAAATAAAGATTAGTTTATATAAATAGCTAAATTAGCTTTATTAAAGTTAATAACTTTTCTTTTATGCTTTAACACTTAATATAAACTAAAAAAAGGACTTTATATTTATAAGGTTTAGCTATAGTAGTATTTTTACTTGTAGCTATAGTAGCTTAGCTAAATAGCTATATAAGGTTTATGCTTAAAGCAATTGCGTAGCAATTGCTTATAAAGCCTTTTTTTTTTTAATCTATATTACACTTTTTAAGCTTAATTGCTTTACTACTTATAATAAACCTTATTAACATTAATAAATACATTATATATTAAGTGCTTTATGCATTAGCAAATATTATATAATACCTTTATAGTTATTTTATTTTTAGCAGCAAGTAATAAAATATTATTTTTAGTAACTAGTAATAATATAAATTAAAAGTTAAAAAACAACCTTTTATTTTTAAGTATTTTATTATATTTGTTCTTAAAACAGAAAAATTAAAAAGCTTGTATAACTATGCTAAAAAAGCTTAGCTTTGCTTTAAATGCAGACTTTTTTATAAGTTATTAATACGTATTTTAATAAACAAACAATATTTCAATAAAAGTTGCAAACTAAAAAACACTTAAGTAAAAATAAACGTTAGCATTTAGGTTGCTTTTTATAATTTTAATATTATAGTAAAAGTAGCTAAAATAAATGTTTATATTTAAAATTAATATATTGCTAACAAAACAAAAGTGTTAACTTATTATTAAAAACTAGCAAAACAAACAAATAACATAATACAGCTATAATGCTTAATATAAAAAAGTATACTTTGTATATAAAGCGTGGTAATAGTTGCATTATTACACGTGTTATATTAAAATAAAAATATGCGTATAGCATTAAATAAAAAAGTACATATATTAAGTGAAAACATATATGTAATATTAAGTGAGAATATATATATGTAATAAAAATATGCAAAGAATTTATAGTTTATATACTAAACATCACAAATAATTAAGCAATAAAGCTATGCTTAACTAAAGATAAAAAGTTTTTGTTTAATATATTTATGTTTATTATTTTATCTTTAATAACTTATAATAATATTAGCTAAAGTGTTTAATGTATATAATAAAGGAAACTTTTATATAGTTCGTTTTAATAACTGTTATTTTTTAAGCTAGTTATAATGTAATTAATTTTTAGAAAATTTACTTATTTATTACATTTTAAGCTATTTTTAGATTAATTTAAGCTATAAATAGCTCGTGTTATTATTAAAGCTTTAAAATTACCTATAATACACCGGTTTTTAGTTCTATATTAGTACTACTTAAAATGCTATTTATTTTTAGTGATTATGCACTTAAGCTACATTTTTATTATTGCAACTAAATAAGGCTATTAAGTTTTAGTTTATATAATGAAATAAAGCAGTATAATTACGCAAGATTTACTTTAACACTTTAATTGCAAAGAGATAAGTTATAACTTATGCATTTAAGCAATTAAGCCATATATGAATTAAGAAATTAAACGATTAATTAAAGGGCTATTTAATAATATAAATAAAGCAACTATAGCTAATTTTCATTATATTAAGCATAATAGTTAAATTTATACTTCGAAATTTAGCGTAATATTTATATTTTTATTTTTATTATATAATTTAGCTTAAACTTATTTTAATTAGCTAGTTAGCTTATTTAGCTACTTTACTTTACTTTAATTTTTCTTTATTAAAATACAGCTGCTTTTAGTTTATTTTAATACTTATAATTATAAAGTTCTTTATTTTTATTAGCGTTTTTTAAACGGAGTTAATATTATTTTTTTTTGCTTATTTAGTTTTATAAGTTTTTTTTTATTTCTTTTGCTATGTTTAAAAGTAGCTTAAGCTTTAGCGCTTATAAAAGCATTATAGCTTTATTAAAACTAATTTTAGTTTTTTTATATATTTAAATATATAAGCAAAAGCTTTTAAAAATATTTAGCATTTTTTTTATAAAAGTGCTTATAAAAAGTTTATACTTTTTTTTTTTTGAACTATTAAGCTTAGCTAAGTTTTATACTTAGCTTACTATATTTAAAAAAAAAAATATCTGCAAAAGTATTTATAGCAAAATAACTTTGTACTACTAAAACGTTTTTATATTGCTTATAATAAGATTTTTTTAGTATAACTATTAGTTTTTTTTGCTAGGAACTCTTTTTGCGCTTTAAAGTAAAAAGCACTAAAAAAGCAAAATAATTAACTTTTAGTTTTCTTTTTGGCGTTTTTTCTTTATTTTGTATATTTTTAGCGCTTAATAAAAAAAAAGCTAACTTATTAAATCTAAAAAAAGTTGCTTTTAATTTCTTTAGAAAATAATAAGGCTTAGTGCTTATTAAAAGCAATAAACGCAGATTTTTTTGCAACTTAAAGCTAAAATATCTTTTAAAGTTTACTTTTAAGAATTAAATAAGCTATTTATAACTTTTTTAATTATTAATACTTTTTTTTAAATATTAGCTTATTAAGTTATAAAATATGTAGTATAAATATAAAGCTTTAATAAACTTATATATATAGTTATTACGCTAGCAAAAGCAAAAAAATATAAAATAGCTTAATATAACCTTTATATTAAAGTGCTTTATTATTTAATATTTTTGCAATTTTTAGAAAATTTATTTGTTATTTTTATTAGTAGCATATTTAAAGTTTAAAATATATACTATTTTTAAAACAGTATTAATAAAAATAGTAATTTAGTAATTATTTAAGCAATATTTTATTATAAAATATTTTATTTAAAAAGTTGCAGTAATTATTATAGCTTATTTTATGTTTTGCTAATTTATAAGAAAATTTTTTATAAACTAGCTATACTTAGGTTTAATACTTATTTTTGAAGCTTTAGCTTTTTTGTTTATATATAATTAAAGCAATACATTTAGCAAAGCTTTTATTTTGCGCTTATTTAGCTATTTTTTAGCGTTTAGCTTTATAAAGATATTTATAATATAAATAGCTTTAATTTTTTATTTTGTAATGTTTACTTTATAAAAGTTTTTATAGCAGTTATAAACAGTAAACTTTCTTTAATAATTTAAATACCCTTATTTATATTAATAAATTTTTTTAGTAGCTATTTGTTGTTTTAAAAAAAAAGTTTTTAGCTATTGCTTTTTATTATTTTTATGTATTATTTTTAGAACTTTACTTAATAAAAAGCAATAAGCTAGCTTTTGTTTATTATAAAGCTTTAATTTATTAAAATGTTTTATATTATTATTTTTTTAATAATTATTTAAAGCTTTTTTTAATAGTAGTTTTTTTAAGGATTTTATAAATAATAACTGCTAAATATTTAGTTTTTGTACTATAGGTTTTTATTTTTTATATAGTTTTAGCTTTATTGCTAAAACTATTAAATTTTTTATAAACGTAACGTTAGATTTATTAAAGCAAAAATTGTTATTTTTGCAGTATTTTTTAATTTTAAATAAGTATTATATTAATATTATAAAACTTCTTATAGTTATAAATTTTAACATTTAGTTTATAGCTTATAAAAATGCCTTTAAATATTTAGTCTTTAATTTAAGCATATAAAATAATATTTTATTTATGTTTATTAAGCAGTTTTATATAGCAAAGTATGCTATAAGAGCTTTTTTTTAAAAATTAAGCGCTTTTTTATTAAGCAATAAGTTAAAAGTATAAAAAACTTCTATTAAAATTATATATAATATAAACTACTAATATTTTAACGCTTTTTTATTACAATACTTTTTATATATTAAATATATTGCTTTTTTTTATATTTGTTAAACTAAGTTTAAAAATAAGTTTTAGCAAGTTTTGCTATTTTTAAAAAACGTATAGCTAAAGTGCTTTTTTAGTACTACTTTTTTTTTTTTTTTTAGGTTTTCAAAAAACAAACTTTTTATAAAAGTTATTTTTCCTTATATAAAATAAAATTCTAAAACGGACTTTAAAAAAACATTAACTAAAAAAAATAATATATTTTTTAGCTAAACATTTTTTATATTTAGTTTTTTAATTTATAAAAAAAGCTAGCAAGCTAGATATTTTTTGTACTTTAAATTCTTAATAATTACTGGCTTTTTTTTAGGGCTGTTTTTAAAAAGCCGTTAGTTTTTAAGAAAAAGCTCTTTATAATTAGCAGTTAGGTTTATATATATATGCTTATTTTTTCTTTTTTTTGCTTTTTTTTTAAAGTTTGCTATTTTTTATGCTAATTGTTTGTACGCTTTAGTATTAAGTGTTAACTCTTTAAAACTTTTAAAAAAAAATACCTTTATTTTTAGTTAATTTGTAATATTAGTAATTTTTTTAAGAATAGAAAATGTAATAATTAAAAGCATATACGTATAATAAAAGCAATTTCTAATAATATTTAAGCGTATATATACTTTTGCTATATTTTGCAATTTAATAAAAAATATAAACAAGTTAAAAATTTTAATATAAGTTAAAAATATAAAAGCAAATAGTATAAAAAAATATAAAGTATAAGTATTAATATTAGTATTACTTGCTATATATAGTTTAATACTTTTAATTGCTAATTTAAATTATTACTTTTTAATAATTACAAGATTTCTTAAATATAAATGTTAAAAGCATTTATGCTAAATGCAAAAAATTAAAACTTATTAAATAAATAAAATAGCAAAATTAAATATAAGTAAAAGATTTAAATAAAGCAAATATAATAAAAAAAAAGCTAAAATATATATCTTTAAACTAGCGCACCTTTTTTTTATAAACTTATTATATTATTTTTAATTTATTAATTAATTATTTTATTACTAAAATAAATTATTAATTACTAAATGTTTTTATAATAATTATTCTTTATATATTTATATTAGTATTAATTAAAAAATAAGCAAATAAAGTAGTTTTAGTTAGCTAAATAGTTACTTTTTAACTTCTTTTTAATATACTTATAACTTATTTTCTTTAAACATTTATTGCTACTAATAGCAAAGTAAATAATTTAAGCTTTAATAAATATAAAAAAAAAGCTTGTTTTTTTTTTTAATCTATTTTTTTTTAAGTAGTTTTAAAGCTTAGATCTTTTTTGCAATCTTTTTTCTTAATGCTTAAGTTTTTAAATTATTTAGTTCACGCTTTTATTATAAAGTCTTTATTTTTAAGTAGCATAATTAATGCTTGTTTAACTAAGCACTTAAAAAATAATTCTTGCATTATTAATAAAATTTTAAACGATTAAAAAGCATTATAATAGTTAATTAATATTTAAGAAATTAATACTGCTTAGCTAATAAACAGTTGTACTTATAATATTTAAGAAATTAAATTTATTAATAAATAGTAAAATATATATGCTTTTTTTTTTTTTAGATCTTGTTTTTTTTATTTAGCTAACTTTTTTTATTTTATATAACTAAGCATTAAGCTATTTATAAATCAAAATTCTTAGTAATAATACTAGTAGTAAATATATTTAATAAAAAGTTAGTTATAATTTTTTTTATATATGCTATGCAAATTAATATATTTAAGCTAGCTTTAAATAAGTAAAAAAGCAAAAGCATTTAAAATTTTGCTTATTATATATAAAAGCAACTAAAAGCAGTTTTTAAAGCAAATATATATATTGGATTTTTTATAACTTTTGCTAATTTATAGCTATGTTTATATAGTTGTTTAAAATATAAAATGCTATATTTTATAAGCATTATAAATAGTTATTAATAATAGCAAAAAGCAAAAAGTATATAAAGCTTTATTTTTTTTTTTTTTTGCTGCACTATTTTAAAATAAAAGTTTAATATATGTACTAATTACATATTTATTATTTAGTTATAAAACTGTTTATTTTATAAGTTTAAAAGCAATATAACTAAATATTTTAAGGCTAATATAATAACTATAGTAATTAAAGAAAATTTTATGCCTAAAAACTTAAAAAAACAAATAATTTTAACTAGAAATACTTTTATTTGCTTAACTAAAAAAAGAACTAAATTAAAACGCAGGTTAAAGCGTTTTTTTTAAGCTAATTTTATTATTTAGCTTATTAAATATAATATTAGTAAGTAATAATTTAATATTGCTTAAAAAATTAATATAACGCTTAAGTATTTAAAAAAATAACTAAAAAAATAAATCAAATAAATTATATAAAGTAAAATAAAATAAAAAAATTAAACAATTTGCTTATATAGCAATGTTTTTTTTAATATAATTTGCAATTATTTTTCTTTATTATATAGCTTATAAATTTTTTTTTAAGCGTAATAAATAAAAAAAAAATAGTTATTATATAAGAAGTTAAGTTTCAACATTTATAAAAGTAAATATATAAAACTTCTATAATAAAAAAATCAAAAATATATAAAATAAGAATTATTAATACTAAATCGTTAAATCTTTTTTTGTTTTTTTTTTAGTTTTTATTTTTTTAGCTTTATATAATTAAATAATTCTGTTTAATTTTTTATAGTAAAGTTTTATTTTTGTTAAGCTTGCTTTAAACTTTGCTTAAGCGTTTGCTGTTTTATTAAATGCTTATTATTGCTTAATAGCAGCTTTAAGTTATTACTAGTAGTTTAAGCGTATAAAATATAAACTAGTAATTTCTTAAAGTATAATAATAGTATTTTTTGCTTTTTAGCAGTTCTAAAGTTTTTATTAAGTATTAAATAGTTTAAATTAAAAGCAAAAAAAGCTGTTTAGTTTTAAATAAAAGTAATAAAGCAATTAAAAGTAAAAAAACTTATATATAAGCATTAATGCAATAAAATAAACTTAAGTAGTTAAAACTAATAAGCAGTTTTTATTTTTGTTTTTTTTGTTTTTATGCATTTTTAAAAAAAAGCAATAATAATTTATATTAGAACTAAGCTATTTAGCTATTTAAAAAACGTTAAAATAAAATAAAAACCTATATTTTTAGCATAATAGTAAAAAAAATACTAACAAACTAGCTGCTATAAAACTAATAAATATAAAACTAATAAAAAAAAAGCTATAAAAAACATGCTTAATTTTAAGCAAAAAAAAATAGTTTTGTGCATTATAACTTAATTATATAAATTTATACAATTAATAAAAATAAAAAACAAAACAATTAGTAAAAAAACAAAAAGTAAAAAAAAAAAAATCTATTGTTTTAGCTTTTATTAGTTATTATTTTTTAAAGCGCTTTATAATATAATAGCTAAAAAAATAAAGTAAACTATTATATTTTTTAGTACTTAAAATGTTTAAAGCACTAAAAGTTATACTGCAGCTTTTATAAACTTAAAAAGCTTTTATAACTTGTTATATTTTTTTTATTTTTTGCGGCTTAATTACTATAGCTTTAATTATTAAAGGCTTTATTGTTTTAGTTTAGTTTTTAATAAATAGCTATAGCACTAGTAGTTTATATATTAAAGTTAGGATTTTTTAGTTTTTAGTACTTTTAGTTATTTTGTATAAATTGCTTTAATTTTTTAAAAAAAAATAACTTTTTTAATTTTTTGCTAGTTAGTTCTGCTAATTAATATTGCTTATAATTAACATTTTTTTTAACTTTATAAAGGTTAATTTATTTATATAGCAGCTTTTTATTATTAAACTTATTTATTAAAAGTATAGTATTATAAAAAAAAACAAGAAAGCTTTTTTTAAGTAATTGCTTAATTTTATAAGCGTTTTGCTAAAATTTAGCTTTTATAGCTAATTTTTTTTTTTTAGTTATAATTGCTTTAACTTTTATAATATTTTAGTTATAGCGTTTTAGCTGCTTAATTTTAGCTTTAATAAAATTTTTGTAAAAAGTAACATTTTATTACTTAATTATTTTTTATGTTAGTATTACATTTTTTACTAGCAGAATTAGCATTTTTTTATATATTAGCTTATATAAGTTATAGCTATAATAACGCACAAAAATGCAATTTGTTTATATTATTAAGTTTAAATATTTTAGCTAATTTTTTTTAGTTTTATTTGTTATTTATATAAGGCTTTTTTTTATTAACTTATAGCCTTTTTTAATAAAGCCTTAAGCTTAAAAATAATAAGCTAAACTATAGTTTATTTTATAGCTTAAAATATTTACTACGTTTTTTATTTCTTTTTTAAATTTAAAGCTATTATTATACTTAATTTTTATAAGAACTTTATACTAAAATATGATTTTTTCTTTAATAAATTTAAGTATTTTTAAAGAATTTATGTATTTTAAAAGTTTAGCTTTTAAATAAGTTATTATTTTATATTTTGCTTTTATAATAGCTTTAAATTTATTACTTAATAGTATAGTTTATATATTTATAACCTAAAAAACTAAAAAATCTAAAAAGTAATTAAAATAGTGTTTTTTAGTTTTTTTACTATTTGCAGATTTTTAGCAATTAAAATAACTAGCAATTATAACATAAATATTTTAATAAAGGCCTTTTTAGTAATATTTTTAAGTTATTTATTAAGTTATAAATATTTAGCCTTTATGTATTATTTTTTTATAGTTTTCTTTAATAAAAGCTTTTTGGGTTTTTTTATTATTAATAACCTTTTTTAATATTTTTTTAGATTTTGCTTTTTTTTAAAAAGTAAACTTATTAACAAAAAATTTAAGAGCTTTTTTTTTAAAGTGTTTTTGCTTTTTTTCTATTATAAGTTTTTTTAAAACTTGCTTAAAAACAAAATACTTAATAATTTGCTTACTTTTTTTGCTTTAATCTTTTTTTAGGTATAATAAAAGTTTTGTTTTTTAATGTACTAAGCTTTTAATTAGTTAATTGCTTAATTTTTTATACGTAATAGTAATAGCTATTATATATAGTTAAAAATTAATAAAATCTTTTATATTTCTTTTTTAATAATTATTTAATTTATTTAATAGCTTAAAAAGTTTTTTAAAAAGCTTATTAGCAGCTATATGTTTTTTTTTTAGCATATAATAAAGTATAAAATTAAAAGTTTTTATATATGCTATTTATTTTGTTAATTAAGCATTTAGTAATGCTAAAAATCTATTATTTAGCTAAGTTATAAAAACTTTTGCATTAGTTTTTAAATAAAACGTAATTTTATAAAAATAATTGCGCAATTTTTAAAAAGTTTTAATAATAGTAAGTCTTTTTAGCTTTATAGCATTATATTTTTTTTAAGGCTTTTTTATGTTTTAGACTTATATTTTGCTAGTTTAATAGCTTTATTAACTTTTTAGCATAAAATAGTATTTTAGCTAGTTTTAAAAGCATTAACCTTTAGTTAAATAAGTCCTTTTATATAATTAAAAGTAATAAGAATAAAAGCTATTATAATAGCTTTTTAAAGCTTTTTTATAGCTTTTTTCTGCAGTTTTTTAAAGCAAAACAGCTTATTTTTTTATAATAAAACTATTAATAGTTTTGTAATTATAGCATACCTTTATATTTATATTTAATAGTATACCGTTATTTTTAAAAAAAACCGTATTTTTGTAATGTTTTTACAAGTTTTTTACTTAAGAATTTTTATTACTTTTGCTTTTATTAAGCTTTTGCTATTAGTACTACATATATAGCTAATTATTTTAGTTGTTTGTTTTGCTTATTTGTTTTTAAGTATACTAGCTATAATTTTAGCTAGCTTAAAATTAAGTAATATAGCATTAAAATTCTTAAAATGCTTTAGTATAAACTGCTTAATACTTAAGGCAACTTTATAATTATTATACTTAATAATAAGTTCTTTAACTATTATATTATTAAAAAAAAGTTTGCATTTTATTAATAATATGTTATATAAAACTTTTAATAGTACTTTTAGAAATTAAGCTACTAAATTTATTGCTTTTTATAAAAAAGTAATTATTTAAAAAAAGCTTATTAATATAAAAAAAGCAATTATTGCTTAGCTAAAAATAAAAAGTAGTATTTAATTATATTTTAAAAATAAATTAACTATAGAAATTACTTTATATATTACAAACTTTTTAAAGAACTTATTATAGCTTTAAAAAAAAATTAGCATTATATATAATAACTACATTTATTTTTATAGCTAAATTAATTAATTAAACTTTTTTACTTTTTTTTTGTATTAAAAACTAAGCGTTATAATATAAACTATAAGCTTTTTTAAAAATATTATATTTAAGTTAGGTTTTTAAAACCTTTATAGTAATGTTTTTTAAAAGCTTAAAAATTAAAATACTACAAATTTACTATGCTTTATAAAAAACTGTTTTAATTTTATAAAAAGAAAAGATTTTATTATATATTTTTTTTATTTTAAAAAAGTCTTAAAAAAGTGCTATTTCTTTGCAATATTATATTTTAGTTAGTAATGCTACTTTTTGCTAAATAAGGTTAATTATATAAAGCTTTTCTAAAAAAACAGCTAGTTGTTTAGTAGTTAATTAAGTGCTTTTAGAAGTAATGCTAAAACATAAATATATATTTTAATAAATGCTATTTTATTAAAATAGCATAAAACCTTTTAAATAATAGCTTGCTTTTTTTAAGGCTTGCTTTTTTTACTTATAAGATTTAAGTAAAATAATACTATTAAATAGCATGTTATTTTTAAAATAAATCTTTTTATCTTTTGTTTTATATATTATATTTAAAATTATTGTTTTATTTTTTATTAATTTGTTAGTTTTTAAAGCTTAAAAAGTTAATAGTGCTTAAATTAAAGTTATAATTAAGTTATACTTGCTTTTTAATTTATATATAGAATTTCTAGTCTTTATAATTGTTAATCTTTTAGCATTTCTTTGCTTTAGCGTTTTTTTTATTGCAACTAAAAATATTTTAAATAATTAATTATTATTAAAAACAGCGCAAACTTTTTTATTATTTTATATTCTTAAATTCTCGAAAAGTTTAATATTTTATATAAAAAAAATTAAAAAAGCTATTAATGTTATATTATTATATAAGTTTTAGTTTTTTTAAAAGTTTGCATTTGTATACTTTTTTAAACTATGTTTTTTTAATTTTTTTTTTGCTTTTTTTTGCTAATTATTAGATTTTTTATTTAAGGTCAAGTATTTTTATGCTTTATATAGCTTATTTATTAAGCTAGTAGTTTAGCAAATATATATTAGTTTTTTAATTACTAATACCTTTAAACCTTTAAACTTAGTTTTTTAATATAGTTTATTACTAGTATAATAATTTAGCTAGTTTTAAGTATTATATTAGTTATTATATAAAGGCCTTAAAAATATAAACTTATTTATAACTTTATAATAAAGTTTATATTTAGCAACAAAAAGTAAATAGCTTGTTTTTTGCTAACTATATATAGCAAAAAAAGTAGCAATTTTTTGCTTATTTATATAATAGTTTTTAAGCATTTTATACATTTAATAAAATTATTAGTTTAGTTAAATTTTTTCTAGGTTATATTTGTATTTTTAGTAGTAAAGCCGTTTTTATTAACAAATAAGTTTATAATAATGCTAAATTACACTTTAAAGTTAATAATCCTAATAATATTTTTTTTATAAATCTTATTTTTTATTTTTATAGTAAGCTTTAAGTAAAGCTATATATACTTTTTTAGCTTTATAATGCTTAAAAATATAACTAAAATACTTTGTAGTTTTAGTAGTAAAGCTAATATAAAATATAAATCTAAAAAGTTTAAATATTTTTAGTTAAAATAATTTATTAAGCTTAAGTTTTCTTTATTGTAAAATTTATACTTTAATGTTTTTTTAAATAAGTTTAAGCTATTATTACTAGTATAATTGTTATATTTTTTATAAATTTTTATTTTAAAAAGGTTAAAAGTTTAATTAGCACTTTTTAGAACTATTAATGTTAATTATGTTAGCTTTTTAGGCTTTTTTTTTCTTTTTAATACTACTAGCGTAAAATTAGCATAAAGCTATAGTTTAATTAAAAATATTACTTTTTTTAAAGGTAGCATAAATATAATAATTAATAACTTTTGTTTTTTTAGGTTATTTTTAAATAATAAATATATAGTATTATATTAGTTTAAAATTTTAAAAAGCATTTTATTAAACTTTAGCTTATTTTTTAACGTTTAAAAATCTAAAGTAATATAAGCAAAAAATAACATTACTTGATTATTTTATTAGTTTTAATCGTAAAAAACCTTTATTATTTTATAGCGTTGCTTTTTTAAAAAAGCAGTTATAAAGCTAAGTTAAAGCATATAAATATATATAATAAAACTATTATATTTTATTTTTTTATTTATTTATACTATTAAATAGTTTAATAAAAAGCTAGTTTTGTAAGTACTACTAAATAATTTATGTTTATTAAGCTAACTAGCTAATTATAATATTAGCTAAAAGCTTTTTTGTGCTTTTTTAATTGTTAGCTGCTAAAATTTTGTATTGTTTTTTAAAGAATTTACGCTTTTATAAAAAAAAGCATTTTTTATGTTTATTTAAATTAAAATTTCCTGCAATAAAGTTTTTAGTTAAGCTTTATATTTTAACTTGTTGCTTTTTTTCTTTAAAATAAAACGTAATATATTTAATTTAATTTGCTAGTTTAAATTTTTATTAAGGTTATTTAAAAGCAGTAATATTATTTTTAGCATTAGCTTAAGAACTTTTGTTGCTTTAAAGTATAATTTAGCTTTTATTTAAGCAATTATTTAAATAAAAATATTAAAGTACTTTAGAACTCCTAGTATAAAGTTTTTAAAAGTAATATTTGTTTTTTTATTTAAAAAGTCTTTAGATTTTCTAGCTTATATTTTTTTAAATTTTAAGCCTTTTTTTATAAGTTTTGCTTTTTAGATTTTTTAAAGCTTTTAATAATTAAAGTTCTTTAGTTCTAGTAAAATATTTTGTTTATAAAAATTATTATTTATTTATATATTTTTAGTATTAAGCTAAATAAAAAACTTATTGTTATTTAAATAAATCTTTTTAATTATTTAACTTATAAAAGGCTTTTTTTTTATTTTTTAAGTTTTTTTTTATTTTTTGTTTAATAAAAAGCAGCTTTTTTAAATAAAAGCTTATAACAATTAGCTTAAAACATATTTACGTTAATTTTTTTGCTTAATATATAGCTTTATAAAACTTTAGTACTATTTGTATTATAAAAAGTGCTTTATATAAAGTTTTAATTAGTTATAATAAAGTTATTATTTAGCTTGCTATTTATTAAGTTGTTTTTTTTAATATTGCAAGCTTTTGTTAGTTTTATTTTATAAAGTATAAAAGTTTAATTATTAAACTTTTTATTTGAAAATTAATTTAGCTATTTGTTATTTAGCTAATAAAGTTTTTTTTTTTTTTAACTTTTTTGTTTGCTTTTCATTTTAGGATTTAAATCTTTGTTATTTAAAACAAGATTTTTTTTTTGCAGTTAATAATAAGCTCTTTATTTAAGCAGCTTATTATTGCTTAAAATAAAGTTATATATTTACTTTATTGCAGTATTAAGAATTTTCTTTTTATTTTTGCTAATTTTTATAACTTTAAAAAGAACTTTTATATATTTAAAGCTTGCAAAAGATTTTAGTCTTTTTAAACATTATTTAAAGTTTTAATATATAATGTTTTTTTTTTTTAACTTGTAAGCAAAACTATACTTATAAATGTAATAATTGTTTATATTATATTTTTAATAAATAGTTCTTTTTATTAAATAAAGATTATTTAACTTTATTTATTATAAAAAATTAAACAATTGTTTTTTTTGTTTTTGTTTTTTAAAGTTATATTTACTTTTTTATAAATATTTAAAAGTTATAGCATTAATACTAAACATTTGCTTTTTTAATAAGTTTATGTTAATTTTATAATATTATAATGCTTATAATTTTTAATTAACTAGCTAAATATACTAATTTTATAGTTTTTTTAGCATTTTTTTTAGTTTTTTTTTTATAATTACTACGTTTTTTTGTTTTAACTTTAGCTGCTATATTTGCTTAGTAATATTATTTATGTTTTAGTTATAAGCAAAGTATTAAGCTAATTTTATTTGCTGCTTTTTAATAATAATTGTTTTAGTAGCTAATATAATTATATTAATAGCTAATTTAGTAGCATTAATAGCAATATATAAAAGCTTATTAAAATTATAATTATATAAATAATTAACTTTTTTTTATGCTTTATATATTTTTTTTGTTTTTTTAAAGTAAAAATTTAGCTTAAACTTTTTATTAATTTAGTTATTTAATGTTTTATAAAGGTTTTTATAAAACATTTCGTTTAAGTTATTATATAACTTCTTAAAGAACTTTATTATTTTATTAATAATATTTTAATTTAGCTTTTTAAGCAAACTTTAAGTAAATTAAAAATTAAAGTAATAATTTCTTTAGGCTTTAATATTTTTAGTATATACTTAATGCTAAAAAAAGTAAGTTTTAAAATTAATAAAGTATATAGCTTTTAAACAAGCTTTAAAATTTTGCAATATAGCAATAATAAACTTATTTTGCTTAAAGTTTTAAAGCTTAAACTTTTACTTAAGCAGTTTATAAGCTTTAGTTTATAACGAATAATTTTTTAGTATTATTTTTACTATTTTTTTTGTTTAGAAAATATTATAATAAACAAAAACTTATTTAATTTTGTTAATGTTTTTAAAATGTTTTACGTAAAAAAAAGCATTTAAATCGTTTAGCTATTTGCTTATTTTTAATTTATTAAACAGTAAATATTAGTTTAATTTTAAGTTAAAAAGCATAAATAATAGCTTAATTTTAATATTATGCTTATTATTAAAATAGCTTAAGCTAAATAAAATTGCTTTAATACTTTTTAAAAATAATAAGCTAGTTATTTTTATTTTTTTTGTTTATAAGTAGTTTTAATATTTTTTATATATTAATATAAAAAGATTTAATGATTTTTTATAGCTAAATTATTTAACTAAGCTATAATTTTTAAACTTTTAAGCTATATAATAAATTAAAGTAAAGTTTATATAAAAGTAACAAAAAAAATAAGCTATAAAAAATAATAAAAGTAAACTAAATAAAAATATAAGTTTAAAAAAAAAAAAAATATAAAGTGTTAGAAATTTTTAGGTATTTTAAGTAATTAGGTTTTTTTGTGTTATTTTTTTAGACTTTTTTCTTAGAAAACCTAATAATTTCTTTTGTTTGCGTTTATAAGAACTGCTAGCTTATTTTTTATAGCTTTTTGAGTTTTTTTTTAAATGCTTTTATATTTTTATTTTTTATGCGCTTTTATTTTTTTGTATGCTTTATAGCGTTTAATTTCCTTGTTTTTTAATTTAGCTTGCTTTGCTTTATATAAGTTTTATTAAGTAAGCTTTATTTTTTTATAGCTTTTTACTTATAAAAGTAGTATGCTTTTTTTTTTTTAAGGCCTTTTTATTTAATAATAAGTGTTATAAAGAAATAATAGCTATATTTTACGTAAAGTCTTTAAGCAATAATTAGCTTATACTTAAAAAACCTTGCTTTTTATTTTTTAATAAAAAACTATATTAGCTTAAAAAACAAAGTATATTTTTAATTATTAAAAGCTTTATATATTAACATATAAACTTAAACTTGTTTAATATAAATAAACGTTAGATTTGCTTGCATTATAGCTTTTAGAAGTTTTAGTAACTTTTATTTTTTTTTAAAGCTGTTTTTTGTTTTTTTTTGCTTATATAAAGGCAATTATGCTTTTTTTTTTGTAAAACATTAGCTTTTCAGCAAAAATTCCTTCTTTTTAGCTTTTTAAGGGTTTTTAATAAATAATTTTCTAGCTACGCTATTTTAAAAATTATATTAGCATTTTAACACTTAATTATTGTTTTGCTAAAAAAAATAAAAACACTTTATAAGCTAAATCAAAAGAAATAGTTTAATATTTTTATATGTTTATTTTAGGCCTTATTAATTAAAAGCTGCTAGCTTAAATGTTTATTATTAATTATAACTAAACCGTTTATATTAAGCAAGCTTTATTTATTGCTAGCTAAAATAGCTAAATATAATATATTATAACTTGTTTATAAAAATTATAGCAATTAATAAATAAATAAATTAAACATATTAGTTAGCAATAATAAATTGCTTATTTATTAGTTTTATAATATTATTTGTAGTAAATAAAGAATTAGCTTTACTAAAAACATTAATAAAATAAAGCAGTATAATTATATAAAATTTACTTTAATACTTTAATTGCAAAAAAATAAGTTATAACTTATGTATTTAAGCAATTAAGCTATATATAAATTAAAGAATTAAACGATTAATTAAAGGGCTATTTAACAATATAAATAAAGCAACTATAGCTAATTTTTATTATATTAAGCATAATAGTTAAATCTATACTTCGAAATTTAGCGCAATACTTATACTTTTATTTCTACTATATAACTTAGCTTAAACTTACTTTAACTAGCTAGTTAGCTTATTTAGCCACTTTACTTTACTTTAATAGTAAAAAAGCTCTTTAATAATATATTAAGTGTTTTTTGTTCTTGTTTTAAATATATAAAAGACTAGTTATAGCTAAAACAAATAATAAGCAATAAAAGTTAGCTTTATTATTAGCTTTAGTAGTTTTGCTACTATTGCTATTATTTTGCTAGCTAGATATTTAATAAGGCTTATTATTTAAAAATATTTAAGGCGTAACACTTAAAGAATAATAAAAGGTATATAAATTAAGCAAGTCGAATAAAAAAAATGCAATAAATGTTAAACGTACAAAGGGGTTAAATTTAAGAAAATCTAGAGGTTTATTTAAAGCTGCGCTATTAATAGCTCGCTTTTAACCTTTAGCTCTTTAAAAAAAAAGAGCTTCGTTAAATTGCTTAATAAAGTTATTATTATTATAACTATCTCTTTTAATAAATGAGCCCTAGTTTTAATAATAAAAAGCTTAATAATAAAAAGCTTAATAATAAAAAACTTAATAATAAAAAGCTTAATAATAAGAAGCTTAATAATAAAAAGCTTAATAATAAAAAGCTTAATAATAAAAAGCTTAATAATAAAAAGCTTAATAATAAAAAGCTTAAATAAAATAATCCGGTAAGCAAAGAAATAAGAATATATTAAGTTGTTATTTATTACTTTGCGGGTTATTATCTTTATAACCTTCGTTTTTTTTAGTGAAAAAGTTTTTATAACCTTTGTTTTTTTTAATAAAAAGGTTTTTATAACTTTTACCTTTAATGAAAAAGTTATTATTATTATAACCTCTTTTAATAAATAAGCTTTAGTTTTAATAATAAAAAGCTTAAATAAAATAATCCGGTAAGCAAAATAAAGGTGTATTAAGTGGCTGTTTATTATTTTATAAAATATTTAATTTAGCTTTTTTGTAAACATTATTGTTTTTTTAAAGGCTATTTAATATATAGAGTTACTGTTTAATATTACTTTAACTTTGTTAAACATATAATCTAGCTTTTTTATAAACAATGGCGTTTTTTTAAAGGCTATTTAATATACTTAGTTGCTATTTAATCTTGCTTTAACTTTATAAAACATAAGGTTTAACATTATGAACATTATTGTTTTTTTAAAAGTTATTTAGCTATGCTTTAAAAACATCTTTAGTTTATATTATAGCTATTATGTTTGCCTTTATTTTATTATTATTTTAATTGTTTTATATTTAAGTAATAGTTTAGTTTAATTATATAACTTAATGTTTGCTTTAAGCAAACTTTATAGTAATAATTTTTTGCTTTATAAGCTAGCTAAGCTTAAAGTATAAGCTATTTTTAATCTTAAAAAATATAATAAAACAATACTATTTGTTATAATTTATTTTATATAAAGCAATAAATAATTTATTTAAGCGCTACGTTTTAACTGTTTATAGTTATGCTTTTATATTAGCAAGCTAAGCTAATTTTAGCTGCTTGCATTATAAGTGAAACTAAATCCTAGTAAAAACTAAAAAAAGAGGTTTTTTATAAACCATTTATAAACTATTAATTAATAATAGCATGTTTATTTAATATATATATACATTAAGGAGGTTTAAAATACACATAATAAATTATAGCACAATTAATTTTATAGCATAATTAAAAATAAACGTATTAATAAGCAAAATAAATAAATGCTAAAAAAAGAAACCAAAATATTAAGTACTTAAATAAGTTGTTTATATAAGCACTTTTTTTTACATTTAGTTAATAAAACTTATTTATTAAAGCAAAATTAAATATTTAAGTATTTTGCTTCTTTAGTTAAAAAGTATAACTGTTATAAATGTGCTATTATATTATTTTTAATGCTTAACTATAAATATATTTATATGTTGTTTTAAAATCTTATTATATTATAAGTATTATAAAAAAATTCTATAGTATATATAAATATTTATAGTACGCTATAAATTTTATTGTTATTAAACTATAGTATATTTATGTTATATTATATTATAAAACATTTAGCAAGCTAAACTAAATGTTTAAGTACTTAGTGTTATAAAAAAGCTTTTAAGTTATATTAAGTAGCTAAACTAAACACCTTTTAGCTTTTTTATAACATTATTACATAAAAAGATATTTAACTAAATATTTATATAAATAGGTTTTATTTTTTGCTTATTTTATCCTAGTTTTTTTCTTTGTTTTAGTTGTTTACTTTGTTTTTTATAAACGCATATATAATAGTTAAAAAAAGTATATAAAGGTATAAACAAAACTAATATTCAGTATTTATTTATTAAACAAACAATTAATTAAAAACTAGCTAAAACAAAAGTGAATTAGTTTTATTATAGCATATAATAAAGTAAATATAAAATGAGCTTTTTAAGGACGTTTAAATTGCTAGTTATAGAAATGCAGCGTTTTATTAAAATATGCACGTAGTGTGCTTTAAATATGTATTACATATAGTTTAGCAAGCTAACAAAACGAGCTAAAGACAAGCTAAAAATAAGCTAAAAACAAGCTAATAATTTAAAAGCGCGCTAATTAATTAAAATTAAAAGCACGCTAATTAGTTAAAAGCGCGCTAATTAAAAATATAAAAGCAAACTAATTAGTTAACTAAAAAAACGAGCTAATTAGTTAGTAGTTTTATTAATTCCTTAGTTTATATATTATAACAGTTAATTAAGCTGCATATGCATAAACTAAAGTATTATATATAAAGTATTATATATTATATAGTTTAAAGATAATAAATAAAAATAATCCTAAAGATATAAAAGGGATATTATTACATAAGGTTTAATTTTACTATATATAATAACATATCGTTTAGTTTTAAGCGTTATTTATATTATATAATACGCTTAAGGTATGCAGTTATAAAGCTAACATTATACTTAAACAAATATATATATATGCTGTTTTAGCTACTAATAATAGCGTGCTTTAATAATATGCTTTAATAATGTGCTTTAATAATAAAACGCTTTAATAATAGTATGCTTATTAATTATTAAAACACTTTATTAAGGCATTTCATTAAAGCACCTCATTAAAGCACGCTATTATTAAAGCACGCTATTATTATTAAAACACTTGTTATTAAAGCACTTATTATTAAAGCATTTATATTTATTATTAAGACACACCGTTATTAAGGTACACCGTTATTAAAGTACACCGTTATTAAAGCACCTTTAATAATAGTGTACTTTAATAATAGTGTACTTTAATAACGGTATGTTTTAATAATAGCATAGCTTAATAATAATATACCTTAATAACGGTGTTTTAATAAAGGCCTGCTTTAATAACCACTTTTAGTGCTTTAATAACTACTTAATAATTGTTTCATTAAACTAAAAAGCTTTAGCTTATTATTAAACTTATTTATTATTATTATAATTATATTATAACTAGTTTTTACTTTTGATTTTTATTATAAATAAATAAGGTAACTAGTTTATAACTAGCTAAAAGTTAATACTAAAAGATTAAAGCTATTAATATACTTTATTAATTAATGGTATATTATATAATTAGGTTTTTAAGCAAGCTTAAAACCTTAAACAACATATATAAATAAAACATTAATAAAAAAAACCTAAAATAGCATTAATGTTTATTATTAAAGTAATTATTTAAAAACATAGATTTAACTTTTGCTAACTAAATCTTTAGTGCAAGCTAATAATAAGTTATAATTTTAACTTATTATTATTAAAGTATTTTATAATAGTAGTTAAAGTTATGCTACCATTATTAGCAAAAAATTAAATGCTTTTTAGCTAACTTTAGCTTTTATTATTAGCAAAAAATTAAATGCTTTTTAGCTATTTTTAGCTTTTATTATTAGTAAAGAATTCTTTTAGCTAGCTTTAGCTTTTATTATTAGTTTATAATAAGCCACTTTTGCATTTACTTTTAAAAACAACTTTTATTTTATAATTGCTATATGCTAAAAACGCATTTAACCTTATAAATTTTAGCATAAAATAATAGCTTAAACAAAGTTAGTTTTAGGACATTATGCTAGCATATAACGTGCTTTTATTTAAAAAATACCCTAGTTAGCAAAAAGGCCTTTAATAGCTGTTTAAAAACAGTAAAAACTTTATAAACGCATTTATAAATAAAACTATAACATTTTAAAAAGTTAAAACAACTTATTTTAGCACGTGTATTATTTAGCTATAAAACTAGCAAGCATTAAAGCTTAAAATATTTGCAAAGCTATTAACTTTTAAAAATACCTTTTTTATTAATTTGGATTATTTAATATATTGCTAAATATTACTATAAACGTTAATTATTAAAACGTTAATTTAATAATAAGCTAAATATATAAATATAATAACTATATTATTATAATAGCTTGCGTAATTACATAGTTTGTTAATCAGCTATAAATAAACATTTAGCTAAATAACTTTTTTAAAGTAAGCCTGTATTAATAAAACAATAGGTTATATTAATACTATAACTTTTTATATATTAACTTTTTTTACCTCGTTTTAAAATTAGCTTACTATAATATAAATTAGCAAACATATTAAAAATAAGCGTTTTTTTTATATAATTAAAGTTATAAAGTCCTGCTAAAATGCTATTTTTATAATTTGCTATACTTAATATAAATAAGTTTTATTTTTTTTTATTAATAATAATAATAATAATGCTATAAAGTAACTAATAGTTTTACTATATAGCATATATTTTTTATAATGTTTAAAGTATATACTATTTAAATCTTTATTTTGTAAAATTTATATAGCTTTTTATAATTTTTATTTAGCTAGCTATTATAGCACTAATACTTTACGTTTAAAAATTAACTTTTTTTAAGATTTACATTTTATAACATAGCTGTTTATTTAAAACTTTATAATTAAACTATATTATTAATAAACAGTAATAGCTTTTATTGCCCGGCTATTATTTGCTAGCTATATAATGTAATAGACCTGTTATATATTAATATAACAGGTTTGCTCTTAAGGTCTTAATTTGTAGGTAACAATAAAATCTTTAGCGATAATTCATTAAGGAGGTTTTCGGAGTACTTTTACTACTATGCATTAATAGAAGTCTTAAGAAATTTAAAAGTAATAAATATATTAGTGCTTAGTAGTTATAAAAAAAAATTAATAGCTAAAAAGCTAAAACTAAATAAATAACTAAATATAGAAAATACATAATTATATAAATAAAAAAAAAGTAAAAAAAATAAAACCTTTTTTTTTAGATTACTATAAGTTTAATAAGCACTAAATTACTGTAAGCTTAGTAAGCTTTAAATTATTATAAGCCTAGTAAGCTTTAAATTACTGTAAGCTTAATAAGCTAAATAAGTTATTATGTAATTTGTTTTTAGTTAGCGTAAAATTTCCAAAATATATATAAAAGCTTTAGGCCGCTTTAAAAGCTACTTTAGTGCTAATTTCGTAATATTATTTCTTTTCTTTTAAAATTGTTGTTCTAACAATTTTCTGTAAGTATTTTTCCTCTTTTTTTTTTTTGCACGTTAAAAATGTTAAAGCGTATTAAAAAAACTAACTGTTTATTAAAAACAAAGCAAAAACTTATTTTTGCTTTTTTTATTAACTTTATTAGTTATAAAGTTATGCTTTATTTTTGTTGTTTTAATTAGTTATTAACTTGCAAAATAACAGATAATATGTTTTATTGCTTTAAATATGTGCGCGCTAGCTATTCTTGCAACAAATTAAAAGTTCTAATTAACTTAATTAATAATATAGTTTTTAAGCACTATTATTTTAAAAAAAAAAAAAAGCAAGCAAAGCAACGTTTGCTTTTAGTTCAAAAAAAACTAAAACAAGCTTAAAATAGCTTTAACTTTGTTTTAAGCAAGCTAGTTTAGCTTTATATACAAAAACGTTTTTTAAAAGCAAAAGATGTTAAAATAATTTAGTAAAAGCTTTAGTTCTTAAATAAGTTAAACAAAATAAAACGCATTAAAAAAAAATAAAAAGCGCTAGCAAAAAAGCAAAAATAACAAAAAAAGCGAGTTAAAGTAACATAAGCTGCTTTGTTTAAGTTTAATTAAGATTTCTTAAGCGTTTTTTTTAAAGTTAACTTTTTTTTTTTAGTTTTAAGCAGTTAAAATATTAGCAATAAAACTAATTTATAATTGCTATAGCAGTTTTTAAGTGTTTTTTAAGTTTTTAAGTATTATTAGCATATAAATATTTGTTTTATTTAACAAAATATTTAATATTATTATTGTTTTAACAGAAATCTAGTATATTTTTAACCTTATAAACGTTTTAATCCGTTTTTATTTCTAATTGTGTTTTAATAAATGTTTTAATAAGCGTTAGTTCTAGTAAAAAAATGTAAAAAACAAAGTATATTTGCATATTTTTTAATAATAATAGTTTATAATTAGTAAGCAAAATAATTTCTTTAATTTTAAAAAAACTAAGTTTTTTAAATTTTAATTTATTGCTTAGTTGTTTTGTTTTAATTTAAGGAATATTAATGTTTACATTTTGTTTTTATTATAGTAAGTAAACCTTGTTTTTTTTTTTAAAGGTTAATTTTTTAGTTCGTTTTTTGTTATAATATACTAACATTTATTGCTATAAGAATTAAAAACGTAGTTATAGTTTAGCTTATAGCGTTTTAATTTCTATTGCAATAGTTTTTGCTTAAGGTACTATAGTTAAAATAGCAAGTACTTTTATTAATGTTTTTTTTTGTTTTTTAGTAGTTGCTTGCTGTTTATAAACAGCTTTATGCAAAAATATATTTATATTTTCGTTTATTAATATGTTATATAAAATTTATGCTATTAATAATAGTTTTACTTAATTATTTTATTAATAATTAATATAACTTTATAAGTATTATTTTAATATTTAGTTTAGTTTTTTTGTTTGTTTATTAGTTTATAAGTAGTAAGCAGTTAAAAACTTTAGTTTAATATTAATAAGTTTAAAAAAGCTAGTTTTAAACTTAAAAATAAACAATTTATTTTGGTTTAAAACAATTTTTTTTAATAGTTTATGCTTATTTAAGTATTAGTATATAAAAGCGTATATAAGTTATTTAACTGTTGCATTTTTTTTAAACGGTAAAAAGTAAGCATACTTAATAAATCTATTAATAATAACCTATATTTTATTATATTATACTTTTATAACTAAATTAATTAATAAAAGTAGTATTATAATAAAATCTTAAGCAATAGTATACTATGCTTGTTTAAGTATTTATATAAGTTATAGCAGTTTATAAAGCTTATATTAAACTGCTTTAGCTTTATTACAAATATTACATTTTTTTATAATAAATTTAACTATGTTTTATAGTTTTAAAAAGTTATATTTTTTTTATAATTATTTAACTGTTTTTATTGTTTTTTAGTATTTATATAATAAGTATTTATGAAATTTTTTAATAAATTTGTTTTATAAAAATTTTAGTAAATAAATCTTGCGTTTATACATTAATTTGTTATTTTTTAATTTTTTATGTTTTTGTAGCTTTGCTAATTTTTTTAAGTTATAGGCTTATTATAGCTATATATTCGTAAAATCCTTAAGTATAACTTTAACTTTTAAGCTTTTATTTCTTTAAAAATATAATATTTAAATGTTTCTTTTTAAAACTTTAAATTTTTTTTAACTTTGTTAACTAAATATGTTTGCTTAAATGTTTTTTTTTTTCTTAATATAACATATTTTAAAGTTAAACTTAAAAAAAAAAACTATTTAATTTTTATATTGTTTAATAATCTTTTGTATAGTTATAAACTTTATTAAGTTTTAATAATCCAAATAAATTTTAATTAGTTTTATAATTTTTATAAAAAATAGTTCTTATTTTTTAAGTGCAGTAATAATTGCAAATAGTTCTTTGTTATATATTAAGTATTATAATATTACATTTTGTAGTGCTTTAAAGTAATAAGCTATTAAGTGCTATTTTTTATTGTTTTTTAGTTATTTTAAAACTTTTATAATTATATTATTTAAAGCATTTGTTTTTAGCTTTTTTTTTTTTTGTAGATTAAATAATTTAACTATAAAGTTAAAAATAACTCTTAGTTTTAGTTTTTTAAAAGCTTTTTAAGCTTTTTTTAAAATTAAAAAAAACTTTTTTTTATATTTTTTTTTTATATACTTTATAAAATAAAACGCTATTTTCTTAAAGTTTTAAATTAACATTTAAATATAGTTTAAAAATCTTAATGCTTATTATATATTTATAATAGTAGCTAAATTAAGTATTTTCTAGTTTTATACTATATTAATTTTTAATTATTAAATTTATATTTATTTTAAAGTAATTATAAATCTTAAAAAGTTAATTTTTTATATATGCTATATATATTTTTTTGTGTTAAGTTATAATTTTGCTTGTTTAAGTGTTTTTAACACTTAAGTTATATGTTTTTTATGTTTTTTTAGTGTTTTAAAGTAAATTAAGATATTATTTAAGTAAATAAACATAAATTTGTTTAAAAACTTCCGTAAAATTATTATTATTATATATTAAAAGCTAGCTAATATATTTTATAGTTTTTATAGCATAACTATATATTTATATAGTTTATATATTGTTTATATAGCCGTTTTTTACTTTTTTTCTTTAGCTATTTTAATAGCATAATATTTGTTTAAAATATTAACTACTATAAACTATTTTGCTTAGCTAATATTTTTTTTTATAGTTATTAGTAAAATAAAAAAGTATTTATTTATAATAATAATTATGTTTAATAATTAATAGTTAATTATTATTTGCTATACTAGTTTTTTTTTTTTATTAATTAGTTGTTTTTTATTTTTTATTTTAAGTATTAACACTATAAAGTATTTAGCAAATAACTAAGATTTTTTTAAAAATCTTTTTGCTAAGTTTTTTTAAATATATTTTTATAAAACATTTGTTTTATTTAAGCTTATATAGTATACTTAATGAAATTTTAGTTAATATTTTTTTTTAATAAAAATATAGTAATTTTATAAGCTATATTTAAAAAGTTTTCTTTTTTTTTTTTTTTTAAATAGTTTATAAAATTTATAATATACTTTTAATATTTTGTTTAAAATTTCTTTTGCAATTTTTCTAATTTTTTTGCTTTATTTTTTACTTTTTTACTTAATAATTTTTGCTTTTTATTAAATTAAAAAGTTGCTAGCTTTTAGCTATAGTATTCTTAAAATAATGTTATAATTAAATATATTAGCAATATTTAATATAATTTATTTTTTGTATTTTTATATAAATATATTAAAAAGCTTGGTTTTTTTAAGTATGCAATTATTATTATAGCTAAAAGTACTTTTATTAAATCTTTTAATTTTTTAGGATTTTTGTTTATATTTCTAAGAAATTTTATTTTGTTTTATTACTTTAAGTAAAATTATGTTAGTTTATACTTTTAAGTTAATTAAAATGTTATACTTTTTTTTTTAATATATAAGTTTAACTTTAAATTGATTTTTTTAGTTATTATATTAAACTTTATGTAAAGCTTTAGTTTTTTTAGCTATTTATTGCTTTTTTAGCAAATACTTATTTTATTTTTTAATTTTTTTTTATAAAATGTTTAAATGCTTGTTTTATTTAATACTTTAAATGTTATTATGCTTTATTTTAGCTTTACTTTTAGTTAAGCTTTAAATTATAGTTTTTAAACTTTTTTGCTTTTAATAATTATTTTTTAGTATAAGCGTGCTTTAATTAGCTAGTAATATTTATAAAAGTTGTTTTTATATTTTTTTAAAACAGTATTATAAATATAGTTGCAATTTTTTTTAAACGTTGCAAATTTTTATAAATTTTTATAATAAATTAAAATTATAACTAACTATTTTATTTTATAAAAGTCTTTTATTTTTGTTTTTGTAATTTGTTTAAAAAACTAATTGTTTTTTAATTTATTAAATAAATATTAGTAACATTAATATATTATATAGCAATTTTATAATACTTTGTTATATTTTAAATCTTTTAAGCATAAAATATTATTATTGTTTTTTATTATAGTTTTATTATAGTAGTAACTTTTAGCAATTAGTTAAATTATTAGCTTTAGTTTTTAAAATATATTAGTTTTTATGCTAACTATTAATGCTTTTTTGTTTTATTATATTTAAAGCAGTTTAAGCTATAAAAATACTTCGTTTATTTTTATTAGTTTTTTTTTTATAGTGTTTTTTATAGCTTTTAATTTTATTTGTTTTTATTTTAAAGTTTTATAAGTTTTGTTTTTTTAAGTTTATTTAGCAACTAAATGCTTTAATAGTTTATAATTAGTTTAATAACTATACTATTTATAGTTATAGTTTTGTTTTTTTAAACATAATTTTTTTTTAAGTTATATTTTAAGTTTTAATAGTTTAAAGTTTTTATAGTTTTATAAATCTGCTAGCTATATTAATTTATTATTTTTTATTGTTTATTACTTTTAATTAAACTATTTTTTTAAGTTATATATTAAATAACTTTAATTGTTTATATAATAAATATATTTTTTTATAATTTGTTTTAATAATTATAAAGCTTTTAAATAGTATTTATATGCTTGTTTATTTTAATTTATATAAATAAAGCATTTAGATTTATTTAATGTAATACTTTTGTTTTAACTTAAAATAGCAACTTTATACTTTTGCTTTAAAAACGTATTTTTTAAATTGCTTTGTTGTTTTTTGTTGTTTTAAATTTTTATAACTTGTATTTTTTTCTTAAGTTAGAAAATCTTTTTCTTTTTATAGTTTTTTTTTCTATTTTTTTTCTCGGATTAATATTATTATTAAAAGTGTTTTTTTTTTCTGTAGCTATAACATTTAACTTTAAATATGTTTTAGGATTATTATTTCTTAATTTTGCTAATTTATTTAAATCTTTATTTAGTACTTTCTTAAGTATTTTTTTTTTTGTTTTTTCTAGTTTTTTTAGTTTTAAAGTACTAGTTAAATAATTATTAATTAATTATAATAGCTATATTAATATATATATTAATTTTTGCTAGTTTATTTATTTTGTATAGTTTGTTTTAAACTTAAGTTTTAAGTTTACTATAAAATAAATAAAATAATGCAAGCTTAAGCAATTTTAAAATTATTATTAATTGTTTAAATTTTATAGCATAATTTACTGCTGTTTTTGTTTGTTTTAAGCAATAAAGTGCTTTTTTAGCGTGTTTTGCCTTTTAAATATTTTTAAATAATGCTTTTATTTAGTTTTTAAATTTAATGTAGTTTTTAAAAATCTTTTTTGTTTTTAGCTTAAAGTTAATTAACTTGTTAACTTTTAAGAAATCTTTTAAAATAAATTAAAACTATTTTAGTACTTTTCTTAATAAAAACTATAAAATAGTTATTACTTTTTAATTTTTTTTTATAATAATAATTAAGTGCTATTTTAAATAAAGTTTAATATAAATTAAAAAGGCTTTTATATTTATAAATTTATTATAAAGCTTTAAAGCAATAAGTTTAAAACTTTTAATGTTTAATATTTTTAATATTATAAATAATCTTAGTAATAAAAACAGCAGTAGTAATAAAAAGTTAAGTTTTTTATTTTAAGTTATTACTTTAAGTATAATAATAATAAAAATAAACGCTAAGTTTGCTAGTAATAATATAAAGGTTAATTATAATATAATTACTTGTTTAAAGCTTTAATTTATTGTTGCTATAATAGTTATTATTGTTGCTTTAATTATTATAACTAATATTTATGCTAGTTTAAAGGTTATAATACTTAATATTTAAGCTGTTTTTTAAGTTAAAACAACTAGTTTGCTTTGTAGTATTAACATTAACATTAGTTTTTTTTTATTACTACTATTTAACTTTTTTTTTTTTACTACTGCTTTTTTTTTAATAAAAATAGCTAGTAAAAGTATTAAAGTCTATTATTTTAATACGTTGCTAATTCTAAAAGTTTTTAAGATTTTTAAACTTAATTTTTAACTTTTTGTTTTTAATAGCATAACTTAAATTTAATTTATTAGTTATTAAGTAAAGTTTATTTACATAATGCTAATTAACATTTTTGTTTTTTAAATATTCTTTAAGTATATTTTTAAAAGTTTATTTTATAAACTAACTATTATTTAATTTGTTTATACTAATACTTGCTTTTATGTGCTAAGTTTTATTAATCAAAAAGCTATTAAAGTATAATAAACCTATTATATATTAATATAACAAGTTTGCCTTTAAGGTTTTAATTTGCAAGTAATAATAAGATCTTTAACAGTAGTTCGTTAAAAAAGTTTTCAAAGTACTTTTATTACTATGCATTAATAAAAGTCTTAAAGAATTTAAAAGTAATAAATATATTAATGCTTAGCAGTTATAAAAAAAAATTAATAGCTAAAAAGCTAAAACTAAATAAATAACTAAATATAAAAAATGCATAATTATATAAACAAAAAAAAAGTAAAAAAAGTAGAAACTTTTCCTTTAAATTATTATAAGTTTAATAAGCACTAAATTACTATAAGCTTAATAAGCTTTAAATTACTGTAAGCTTAGTAAGCCCTAGATTATTATAAGCTTAGTAAGCTAAATAAGTTATTACATAACTTATTTTTAGTTAGCGTAAAATTTCCAAAGTATATATAAAAGCCTTAAGCTGCTTTAAAGGCTACCTTAATGCTAATTTCGTAACATATAATTAAATTAAAAGCTTTAATAAAGTTACTACGTTATAAAGCTATATATAAAAAAAGTATGCTAACTATAGTATTAAAAATAAACTATAGAAAATACATTACTTAATAGCATTATAAAAATTATATTTAAGTATAATATATATAAACTTAATAAACCTTATTATAATAAAGCTAGCAAATATTACGTAAAATGATTTTTTATAAAACATTATTAAAAAATAGCTTATAATTATATAAGTATATTAGCTATATATAACATTAATAGTTATTATACTAAAATTAACTAAAATTATAACTAAAGTATTAGCTTACTTAATATATTTACTTTTTTATAAATACTTAAGTATATTATAAAAATAAAATTTCATAAAAACGTTACGTGCATATTAAAGCTATTATATATTAGTGCTAAATAATTTTTGCTATTTTTTTAAGTGTTATAAAAGTAGTATTGCTATAAAACCATGATTTTACCTTTTAGGTGTTTTTTGAAATCGTAGTGTGAAAAGTAGCTTATATAAAATACTAAAGTTATAACTAAAGTGTTAGCTTACTTAATGTACTTATTTTTTACCTTTTAAGTATTTTTTAAGATCTTAATAAAGTAAAATATATTCTTTATTATATTAAAACATAAAATAAAAACTATAGCATTTAAAATATACGTATAAAAAATAATATAATATAAAATTAGTAAAGTTTTCTAATAGTAAGCTTATTACATTATACTTTATTACATTATACTTAAAGTTATAAAATTTAAGCTTGCTTTTATTATAAACTAAAAATCGCTTTATTTATATAATATAAAAGCTTATAACTAATAATTAAAAAACTAAATAAATGCTTTAACTCTTAAACTAAGCTTTAGCTAATTAGCATAACTAACTTTAGCTTTAGCTTTAGTATTAGCACTAATAATAGCACTAAAATTAAAACAACTAATTTAAGAAATATTACAATAAAAACGAAAGCAATATAAATAAAAACAACATAAATAAAAACAATATAAACAAAAACAGCAAAAATAATAGCAATAAAAACAAAAGCAATAAAAACAAAAGCAAAAATAAAAGCAGTTATAATTACTGCTTATATTACTACTAAACATAAATGCAAATTTTAATCTATAATAATAGTTTTATTATTTATAGTTTATTAGTTTATTAATTAGTTAATTTATATAATTTTATATATAGGGTTTTTATATTAGTTTTTTTTAAATATGCATATTTATTAAAAACTAGCTAGCATAAATATATAATACTTGATTTTTTCTTATAATTGTTTTTATAGTTTTATTTTTGTTCTTTGTTTTATAATATTAACTAAAATATAAAACTACGCTTAACTTATTTATTATTAATAAAATATTATTGCAAAACTTATTGCTATATTTTTATTTGCTTAATAATACTTTTATATTTAAGTTTTTTATTTTTTATAATAATAATTTTGCTTTTTTTGCTAGCGTTTTTAAGTTTTATTGCGTTAATATAGCAATGCAGCTTTTGCTGCATATTATTAATAAATATTGTGCTGCTTTTTGTTATTTTTAGCAAATATTAAAACAGAGCTACATAGATTTTTGCTAGTAGGTTATTGCTTAGCGTTAAAAAGCTAAAGCAATAAAAACTTTTTAAACAAAAGTACGCAAGGTTTAAAATATGCTTTATAACGCTAGTAAAAAATATTAATATTTTAAATATAAGTTCTTTTTTTAAAACTAGTTGCTTATAAAAGCATAAAACATGTAAACTAATAATAGCGCTTTTTTAGCACTACGTATTATTAGCATAGCTTATGTAATTTTAAACGTAAAAAACAAGCTTAGTAGCATTATATTACAAAAAGTCTTTATAAAACTAAAATACTAGCTTAAGCAAAAGTTTTATTAAAATATAAAGCTTATTACTATTAAGCTAAATAAGCTTGCTATTATTATTAAGTTATTTATAAATCTTAAGCTAATTTTTAAGTATAAATATGCAGCTTGTTATATTAATAAAGCTATTTTTAAGCATATACTTTAATTAAATGCTATAACTAAGTTTATAGCATTTAATACTTAGCGCTAGCTAAGCACTAATAAATAAATAACATTAGTTTTTATAGCTAGCATTATATATAAACATATAATTACTATAGTTAATACTTTGCATATAGTGCAATAAAACTACGTAGTATAAAAAACTTAAGCTTTTTATTGCTTTAAAAACTATAGCATAATAAATAATATTAAAAGCGTTAAGTTTAAAAGTTAAAGATTAATTAATGCTATTAATGTTTTATTAGCAGTAATAGCAATAATACTAAAATGCTATAAAAAGAAAACAATAATAACTATAAAACAGCTAGTTTTATGCTTTAATATTAACTTAATTAATTAATAGCATGCATTTTTTATTTTATTTTTAGCTATAAATATATATTACTTATTATAGTTTTAGTTTTTTAACAATTTTTTTATTTAGTTATAAATAAAAATAAATACTTATAGTACTATATGCACTTATATAAGTTTGTTTAATATATAACTTAAAAGGTTTTTAAATATGTATATATAAGCTAGTTTAATGCACTGGTTTTTTTTTAACATATTATTGCTTTTAAATTCTCTTTTTTTTTGTTTGTTTATAGTTTTTTTTTTTTTTTTTTTTTAACGTTTGCTAGTACGGAAAGCTTTTATTATTTATTATAGCAAACATATTACTAAACTTTTAAAACGATTTATTTTTAACTAGCTAATGTTACGAAATAAGCTAACTAAGCTAGTTAAAAAGCCATATATAAAAAAAGCATGCATAAAAGGAGTTTTATTTGCTAAAGGGATATGTATTTAAACTACTATAAGGGTTTAATGCATAAATTTAATAAACTTAAGCATTAAGTTTATTAAGCTTTAAACTTAACGAACTTAAGTGTTAAGTTTATTAAGCTTTAAACTTAAAATAATATAGCGTTAAGTTTATTAAAAAAAGCAACGTTTATAAATTATTACTACTATTTTTTTTGTTTATATAATTATATACTTTTTATATTTAGTTATTTATTTAGTTTTAGCTTTTTAGCTATTAATTTTTTTTTATAACTGCTAAGCACTAATATATTTATTATTTTTAATTTTTTAAGACTTTTATTAATGTATAGTAATAAAAGTACTTTAAAAATCTTTTTAATGGACTACTGCTAAGAATTTTATTATTATTTGCAAATTAAAACTTTAAAAGCAAACTTATTATATTAATATATAATAAGTTTATTATACTTTAATAGCTTTTTAATTAATAAAACTTAGTATATAAAAATAAATACTAGTATAAAAAGTTAAATAATAAACAGTTTACAAAATAAACTTTTAAAAGTATACTAAAAGGATATTTAAATAATAAAAAATATTAAATAGTATTATATAAGTAAACCTTACTTAATAACTAATAAACTAAATCTAAGTTATACTACTAAAAACAAAAAATTAAAAATTAAGTTTAAAAATCTTAAAAACTTTTAGAACTAATAACGTACTAAAATAATAAACTTTAGTATTTTTATTAGCTATTTTTATTAAAAAAAAAGCAGTAGCAAAAAAAAAAAAGTTAAGCAGCAGTAATAAAAAAGAATTAATATTAATGCTAGTACTATAAAGCAAACTAATTGCTTTAATTTAAAAAATAGCTTAAATATTAAGCGTTATAATTTTTAAACTAGCATAAATATTAGCTATAATAATTAAAGCAGCAATAATAATTGCTACTATAATAATAAATTAAAGCTTTAAATAAATAATTACGCTATAATTAATATTAATACTACTATTAATAAACTTAACGCTTATTTTTATTATTATTATACTTAAAGTAATAACTTAAAATAAAAAACTTAATTTTTTATTATTATTGCTGCTTTTATTATTAAGATTATTTATAATGTTAAAAATACTAAACATTAAAAGTTTTAAACTTATTGCTTTAAAGCTTTATAATAAATTTATAAATATAAAAACTTTTTTAATTTATGCTAAACTTTATTTAAAATAGTACTTTATTACTATTATAAAAAAAAACTAAAAAATAATAACTATTTTATAATTTTTATTAGAAAAAATACTAAAATAGTTTTAATTTATTTTAAAAGATTTTTTAAAAGTTAACAAGTTAACTAATTTTAAACTAAAAACAAAAGAAATTTTTAAAAACTATATTAAGTTTAAAAGTTAAATAAAAGTATTATTTAAAAATATTTAAAAAGCAAAACATATAAAAAAGATATTTTATTGCTTAAAATAAACAAAAGTAATAATAAATTACGCTATAAAATTTAAATAATTAATAATAATTTTAAAATTGCTTAAGTTTGCACTATTTTATTTATTTTATAGTAAACTTAAAACTTAAGTTTAAAACAAACTATATAAAATAAATAAACTAACAAAAATTAATATATATATTAATATAGCTATTATAATTAATTAATAATTATTTAACTAGTACTTTAAAACTAAAAAAACTAAAAAAAACAAAAAAAAAAAATACTTAAAAAAGTATTAAATAAAAATCTAAATAAATTAGTAAAGTTTAAAAATAATAACTTTAAAACATATTTAAAGTTAAATATTATAACTGCAGAAAAAAAGAACACTTTTAAAAACAATACTAATTCAAGAAAAAAAACAGAAAAAAAAGCTATAAAAAGAAAAAAATTCCTTAGCTTAAAAAAAAAATACGAATTATAAAAGTTTAAAACAATAAAAAACAATAAAGCAACTTAAAAAATATATTTTTAAAGCAAAAGTATAAAGTTGTTATTTTAAGTTAAAACAAAAGTGCTATATTAAATAAATCTAAATGTTTTATTTATATAAGTTAAAATAAATAAATATATAAATATTATTTAAAAGCTTTATAATTATTAAAATAAATTACAAAAAAATATATTTGCTATATAAATAATTAAAGTTATTTAATATATAACT
>MU400744.1:0-60084 GCA_022578965.1 Xylaria sp. FL1777 | reverse complement strand
TTCTTCAAGCTTTAGTCTTGTTAGATACCTACTATGAGACTAGAGATATATTGACTATTGTACCTGACCTTTGATGCTTCATACCTCCCGTGACACTTTTATAAAATATACAAAATTTATAAGCTAAGCATAATATTATAAGCTGTTTATAATATATAAAGCAATTTAAATTATATATAACCTTATTATAAAACTTTTTTAGATTTAAACTAAAGCAACATAAAATTAAATCGAAAAGTTTTAGCAAAAAATAATCTAAAAAAGTATTACTTTTTTTAAAAAAGTATAAAAAACTATTGCTTAACTAACTACTAATGCTTAAGCAAAAAAATAAGCTATTACTTAATTAAAAAAAGTAGCTAACTATTATTACTATATTTTTAGTATTCTTTAAAAAAAAATAGCTAAACAAAAATAAGCTTGCTAAAAAAACCAAGAAATAATTAATAGCTAAATAGCTATAAAAAACAAATAAATTAATTAACTATTTAATTGTTTTTATATTAACTTATTTTAATTAAAAAAGCTTTACATATATATACAAGCTACTTTTATTAAATTTTATAACTAGCTAAATAATTACTAATAGCTAAATGTAAATTTAATTATAAAAAAGCTTTAATTATAAAGTATTATTACTAGTTTTACAAGCTAACTTTTTATAAAGCGATTAACTTTTAAAAAAAAGCTTTAAAAGCAAATTATAAATAAAGCATTATAAGCTACTTAAGCTTGCTTTATTATTAAAGCTTTAAAAGTTTAATATATAACTACTTATGTTATACTTAAAGTTATTGCAAGATTAGCCCTTAATAAAGATCTTAGGTTTATTGTAAAGTTTGCTTTAAAAAAAAACCTTAACAACTTTAATAAAAACAATAACCTTTTTGCAAAAGAATTATTTTGCAGTTTTTTTAAAGAACTACTTAAAAGCTTATAAAAGCTAACTAAAAAAAATAGCAATTCAAACAATAAATTACTTTTTAAAACGCATAATTGCTTTATAAAAGCTATTTTAAAAGCAATTAATAACTTTATGCTTAATATAACTACTTTTAACTTTGTTTAATTAAATAAGCTATAAATTTATAGTAGTAAAAACTTTATTAAGTTTTTACTATAGTAATAAAAAGTATAAAACTATATAAAAACGTATATAAAAAGCTTTTTTTTAAATAAGCACTAAATTAATTAAATTAGTTTTTTTTTAACAAATAAAGCTTTGCTATAATATTAGTTATGCTAAAAGCAAGTTTATTAAGTTAGTATTACTAACAATTAAACAGCTTATTAAATAGCTATAAAAGCTTGCTTTAAAAACTTATTAGCTGTTTTTTAATTAGCAAATAAACTAATAAAAATAATATATAAAAGCAATATAGCTTAATTTTTTACTAAAGTCTTTAATTTTAACAATTTTATAAAATAGTTTAAACTTATGTTTTAAACCTTTATTATAAAATGCTTACTAAAAAAATTAACTAAAATAATATATTACGTATATAAAATAATACTATAAAATAACAGTAATTTTTTAAATGTTATTTAAAAAACTAGCATAACTTATAAAAATATATTAGCATACTTAAGTCTTTTTTTAAAAAATAAGCTTAGTTTAAAAAAAAAGCTTTTAAAACTAGGCTAACTTAACTATAGCAAAAAAAATTACTTTTGCTTAAGCTAAAATTTATTTTTAAAAAGCAAGTTAAGCAATAATAAAAAATCTAATAAATTTACTAAAGTAACATTAAACTTAAAAAACAAAAAGTAAACTAATATTATTATAGCTTTTAAAAATATAAACTAAGCTATAGTTAACTAACAAAAAAAAAATAAAATTAACTATTAGCAGTGTAATTAAAACAATTATTATATTTTAGCTTGCTATACAAAAAAAAATATTACTAAAAAAAAACTACTTTTAGCTTTTAAAAGAACTTTTGCTGCTAAATAAAAAACTATTAAAAAAAAGCCCGCTTTAAATATAACTAAAAAAGCTAAAATTAACGCAATTATAATAAACGCGCTTATATTTTAGTTTATAAAGCTAAATAATTTTAATTTGGATTTTTAATAAGCTTTTATAAAGCATTACGTAAAAATAACTAGCTTATAAAAAATAACTTTGCTTATATATATAACTTAAAGCATAGCAAAAACTAGCTAAATAATTTAGCTAAACAAAAAAATCAAAAGCTTTAATTAAGTTATTAACTTATTATTTTTATAACCTTTATATATAATAATTAAAAACACTTTATATAAATACTTTTAAATATAAAAAGTATAGTCTTAATAATATTAATTAATAAAGCAAAACAATAAAAGCTACTTTTTATTAAATAGTTATAGCTTTAGCTTATAATAGCTTTTAATGCATTATATATATAAAAAGCTAAAAAATATTATATAAAAAAAATAGTTCTTTGCTACTAGAAAAATTATTTTACTTGTTTTAGCTTTAAATTTAGCAAGCTTAATAGCAATTATAATGTGCTACTTTTTTAGTAGTAGCTAAAACAGCACTTTTTTGCCTGCTTTTTTAAAAAAGCAAACAAAATCACTTTTTTTTTTAAGCGTTGCTAAAAATATTATACAAGTTAAGCTTTGTTTAACCTAAAAACAGCTAAAATTATAGCAACTTTATTAAATAAAACAATAAAAAATACATTAAACTAAGTTTTAAAAAAATTTAAAGAATTTTTACTTATTATAGTAAAAGCAGCAATATAAAAGCTGCTAAATTACTAACTATAAAACTATATAATTAATATAGTTAAAAGTAAAATAGCTCTTTAAGAACTTTTTTATACTATAAGCAATTAAAAGCTTAATACTTTAAAACTATAATTAAAAAACATGCTAAAAATATAACGCATTAGAAAATTTACTTCGTTATGTAGCGCTTTTTTTATATTTGTAAAAAAAAAAAACCCTAATAATTTTTTTAGACTAGTTATAAATTATTAAGAACTTAATGCAGTTATAATACTTATTTAATACTTTATTTCTTTAATCTTAGAATTGCAAGCCTGCTTTAAAACAGCTAAATAGTTTTTAAAAATAAACTTTAAGTTAAGATTTTATTTTATAAGAATTAAAAAAAAACACAAATAAAAAACGGCCTTTTGCTATAAATATAAACTATTTAAATATATAGTTATGCTAATAGAACTAATTAATGCTTTTATAACCTTTTAATTAATAATAAACTATATTTTTTGTAACTTTATTAATGTTAAATTATTAGTATACTTTAATAATTTTTTTATATATGCTAATATTTAAAAAAAATACAACTAACTAATTAAAGAAATATTATAATAATTTACTAAATATAACTTAGCTATTATGCTATAAAAGTACAAATAATAAATATAAAAAGTTAAGTTTTTAAGCTATATTATAAGCTTAAAAAGTATTTTTATAGCATAAAACAAAGTAAACTACATTACTTAATAAAAACTTTTAAGCACCTTAAAAAAATTATAGCAGTTTGTTAGCTTTGCTAATTTTTATTAAAAGTTTATTTAAAAGTTCTTTTTAATTATAAAACTACTTATAAATGCTAATAAAATAAACCGAAAGCAATAAAAGTAAACAAATGCTATAAATAAAGCTTTTTTTAAACTAAAATATAAATTTATTATTGCTTTTATTCTGGTTTATTTTGATTTATTCCAGGTAGCATACATAAAAACTAATGCTTTTAATTTTGCTCTTAGTGCAATGTTATCTTAAAAAAATAATAATAAAAAACTACACTTTGTAGCGTTTTATTTCTAAAAACTTATGCTTACAAAAATAAACTACAAAATATATAATAAAGAACTACTTGCTATAATAAATTCATTTAATTAATAGCGTTAATACTTTAAAAGCGCTAAATATTAAATCAAAATTTACTTAAACTATTAAAACTTATTATATTTTACTATTGCTAAAGTGTTAAATTAACAGCAAACTAAATAAGTTTAATAATTAGCAACATATTAGTTTATTATTAACTATAAGCTAAAATAACTTAATAAAAAAGCTAATATTATGTTATGCCTTTTTTAATACTGCCCTAAAAAAAAAAGAAATAAAAACTAACTAATTAAGTTAGTTTTGCAAAATAAGCATTTTTTGCACAACAAAAAAACTATATTTAATATAGCAGCATTAGTACTGCTTACCTTAAAACAACTTTGCAGTTTTTTTATATTAAACTAGCTACTAAAATTTGTTAAAAAAATTAAAAAAGCAGTTAAAAATAACCTAAAATATATAATTTAAAAAAAAAAACCCTTTAAAAATATAAAACTTTAAAACAACCTTTTATATAAAAAAAAATGCCTATAAGTATTTACTACTATTTAACAAAATATAATAAAATTTAAATATAACACAAAAATAATAAAACACATAAGTATAAATAAAACACTAAAATTTATTACTTAGAACTTTTAGTAGTTAAACATTAAAAAAACTATACAAAAATTTATTTGTAAATATTTTAGTTACTAATAAAACAAAGCGCTATATTATATATTTTATAAACTTTTGCAACTTATAAAACTACATTACGTTTTATAGCAATTAATTGCAATAAACTTTATTACAAACTTACTTCTTTTTAATAAATGCAATTTTATATAAATAATAATAAATCTCTTTATAAAAATAAAACACTTTATTTTACTAAAGGTTAACAAAAAAAAAACTAAAAACTTAATTAAAATATTTATAAAATCTTATTAAAAATTATATAGTATACTTCTTAATATTATTTTTAATAAAAATTTTAAGTTTATAAGTTATTTTTAAAAGAACTTTTTAAAGCTTATTAAAGTTAAACTTTAAATAAGTATTGTTTTTTACTTTTAAACTAATAATTAAACAAAACAACTTAATTAAATCTTTAAAATATATTTAAAAGCGTTTATAAATTATAAAATAACTAACTAGGAAAATCTTTTATTAACTATAAAGTTTACATATAATAATGCTATATTTACTTTAACTTACGTATTTTTGTTTTATGCTAACTATAGCTTTTATTTAGTAATATATAACTTACCTTTAAATGTACTACGTAATTTAATTAATAACTTATATGCTTACTAAATAACTAAAGTCTATAAAAAAGCTAAACTATAGCTAAATAAGTTTAAACAATAAATAAAAAAATAAGCAAATAAAAAACAACAAAAAATATTGCTTTATAAACTTAATTAGTTAGTTATATTAAATATATGTTACATTAAAACTAAAAAACCTGCTAAAAAACTAAACAAAAAAATATTAGAACTTTTTAAAATCTAAAAGATAATTTTTCCTATTGCTATTAAGCTATTATTACCTAAAAGTTAAAAAATTTATAATTTATTTTACGTTTTATTTATTAAGCTTTACTGCGCTAATAATTAAGCATTGCTTAACTTTAACTAAGTTTTACAAAAAGCGCTTTTAATTAAAGCAAAAAATTACTAAGTAAAAAAAATCAAAAATTCTATAAAAACCTAAAAAAATATTAAATATTTAATTAAATAAAAAAGTTAGTTAATTAAACAGCATTAAACTTAAGAACTTTTTAATTATATGTTTACTAATAGCGCTAAAGCTTTTATATAAAACTTTTATTAATATAATTTTAGCAAACTAGTAAACCTTTAAAGTTTAAATTAAAAACTTTAATACTGCTTAAAGTTAAACTTAAAAAAAAAAAAAAATAATATTAAACAAACATTAACTTATAACTAGTTTTAAGCTATTATTACTTAAACTAGCGCATATAAAGTTAAACTATTAGTTTATAATAGTTACTTATAATATAGTTGCATATGCAGCAACCTAACAGCTAAGGAAATCCTAGATTGTATAGCGGCCTAATGGGCATAAATAGGCCAGAATATTCCCACGTACGAAGGACGGAAAGAAACTATAGCCTTGAGACCCCTAGAGAATTATTAGTTGAATAGCAATATAACTAAGTTCCAAGCCCTCTACTAGAGCCCTTGTCACAATAACCCGCTGTGGGAGAATCAGCGGGACAAGATCAAGAACAAAATTGATGATCGCCGATGACAAGGTCAACGCCGGAAAACTGAATCGACAGTAGCCTCCTGGGATCAAAGAGTTCCAATTAGCTTCAAAAGGGGTACAATTGACGTTAAGTAGAATGAGAGCCAGAATTCCCCAGGTGGCCACAGCACCTATAGCAACATGGCAAGCCCACCAGAAGCTGTTTTGAGTACCCCGGGGAACGAAAATATGAGCCCACTCTGTCAATATTGCAATTTTGACAATAGAGAGAATAGGAATGTACAAGACACTCGCTACGAAAATCACCTAACGGAGGGATTCAGTTACCATATCCTCAAGTATTCAAAGTTACCATTTAAGCACAAAGAGAGAACATACGTATTGAAAATCTGGGAGGTCTCGAATACGTATGTCCCAAGTATGAACAAAGTAGCCGCCCGAATACGTTAAACGGTAGTTAACGTAGACATAAGGTACCCAAAGAATCTACACCGTAGGTGATTAGCCACAAAACTGGGTTCTGAATATACATAGTAACGGGTGTAATACGTACATATGCTAAATTCGAAAGGACTATATCGGAAGAATTAGTTTGATAACATATGTGAGAATCATGAAAAGCTACAATACCATCAACAGCGTTAATCTTGCTTCGCGCTTTGAAGCGGGTAAAGACGCGCAATGCAAAGAAAATAGTTGCAAGCACTAGCGATGTTAAGTCGACGGCCTTTCCCAAGGCATTCCGATTAGGTGGGTTATCGAAATTGGATTCTATACCAGGAGGAGGCGGTATAAGTGACGTGTTCAAGTCAAGTGCTTGTCGGACCACCAAGACTGGTGGTGAAGTATACATTTTTGAGGACCTTTCCCAAGCGTATATCAAGCAGAATGAGCTCGAAGTATAGATGATCTATAGATAGGGAGTGGAAGCCCCGAAGGATAAAATATCGAGACTTCATAGTTCCCTAAACCTAGCGGGAAGAGGGGGCCGCATGTACAGGAGCAGGTTGACCATGTCACACTGATCCTTTGCCAATTGGATGTGTTTTCATTGGTCATAGTATGGTAAAAATAGATGCCAGCTGTCTAAAACCTAACACGACGACGGACATTTAAGCAAAAAATTCCACTTTAGACTCTCAATCTTCATTGATTTTCTACCATCGCCCCCTTCACGATCCCCTACGTAGTCACATAACAAGCAATACAGTAACCAACACACATCTTCAATAGTTCTCAATTGATTTCTTCGTCTACTCATCATGCCGGTCGACGGAGTGCCAGTAGCGCTTCGCTTAGTCCCGATCATCTCGTCGACTTCGACGCTCTGGTACGCCTGGGATCAGTACGAGCAGATGACGCTCTTCCGCACCCGCGAATTGAGGCCCCTCAGCAACCAGCTGCTGCCAAGGTACTTCACATCTTTCTTCGCGCGCGGCGCTCCACGCGTGCTCGGTCTTCTCCTGACCACGGCCGTCTCCTGCGGCGGTATCCTGCGATACTCTTCTCACGCACGAGGGAAGGGCGCGCTTCCCTGGTATGTCGCCGGTGAGTATCTCATTTCACCCCACGGCACCTGATACCACATTGACATGGTAGGCCTCTCGCTCGCCCTCTCGCACCTCGCGTGGGCCCCCGCGATCCTCCCTTCGGTGAGGGCCATCGAGAAAGACGCGAAGGAGAAGAACGTCGCGCAGCTCGACGAGTGGTTGCGGTTGCATGTGTGGCGGAGCCTTACCGTTGATCTTGGAGCCTGGCTCTGTTGCATTGTGGCCACCTCCAAACTCCTTTCTTAGTGTAGGAGGTTGTCACAGGATAGGCCATGGCCCATATACCTACTTAGCCGCTGCAATACTTGTGTCCGCGGGTGCAACCTTCGAATCCTTTCGTATCTTCGGGCTTAGGCGTACCTAATTACCTACTTAATTACATCTTACACATTTAAGGTATATTTTATTATGCAATTCAATTAACGAAGAATTATCTCGGAAGTAATATTTGTTAAAGCGATTTGCATAATCTTGGCACCTTAGGTAAGCTCCTGTTTACTTTTGCACAACGACCGTCTCATTCTGTCTTCTTCACACTTGCAAATCTACGTTTCTGAAGATAGATTCTGAAAATTTGCACTCCCACGCAGCCTGGGTCTCTTGTTGACCCTGAACGTTTTTCAATGAAAGTGTACGCATACATTCTAATGTTAGACTCACCGCTTTGTCTGTGTGGAGAAGGGTGGCATCTTTGCACCGGAGCTGGAAATACGCATAAGCGTGGCTAACGGTTTTATGGCCGATTGTATATACTACAACCGACAGTCACGCCATTCCATCCCATGTTCCAAAGAAGGCAGCTAAACGGGGCCAGATGGCGCCAGCAGTTACTTACACTGTGAGGTAAGGCCTGATTACGACCGATCAGCCGATTACAGCTTGTTCGTCTTGGCCGTGATTATTTCAGCCCCCAAGTTCTCACTCAGACTTCGTAAATCCCAGGAGGGTGGAAGGGCCTAGGCGTCGACAACGCCCGTGTTAGGTAGCAATACTAAGGGTGGGTGAAGACCTGGGATGCCGGCACTACGTCAGTGCGCCTAATACTAGGCAAATTAACCTATTATAAATAGGTTAGTTTGCCAAGCGATCTAGACTAACTGCATTATGGTGTTATACCGTAGCTGCATTTTTTTCACTTTACTTTAAACCAACTAGTTTCTTGAGTTAACTAACCTAGTCACTAACTTGAGAAACTTGTGACATGTGAATCTCATTCACCAAAATTAAACCTTTGCCTAAATTGTTGATTTTCTCAAGCTTCAGAAATCTCTGTGGCCCTAGTGGGATGCAAGTGTGCGTTGTACATCGTATCCTAAAGTCCTAGATAGATTGCCTAGCATTGCCTAGCATTGCCTAGCATCATCTATACTATTACAATTTCGGTTCGTTCATTTGGTATGTCCAATAGGAATGACGTAATCCTAAGGTACCTGCCAGTACCTGGCTATCTTCACCGCGATATACCTGTAGCTGCTACCATGTGATATATGTACTTTTATAATTAGATCATCACAGCTGATGTAGTTGGAGATGGTACAGTTACATCATCAAAGCTCGGTGGGACTAGTCTTGGAGTACGTAGTATACGATCTGTTTCATGGGAACCAGTGTACTGGGGTTGCTGGGTACTTACTTAGTCTGCCTAGGTGCCGTTCGATCCATCACTAGCAAGAGTTTTGGGGGTAATTAAGGTTGGGTGGTGGAACTACTGTACCTAACGATATTTAGTGGAGATAAGGACATTCATCCACGCTCCTGAATAAAATATACGCCTTCATAATTGTCATAAATTATGAATGCATATGACAGGAGGGTGGGAAAAAGCCCCGCGATGTCGTTCAGATGATCGATCCTTCAGGATGATTATGTCAACATTATACCGCGGCTCCTACAACTACCTATCTAAAACCCAGATACTGTCGGCAACTTTTCTATTTTTTTCACTTTGTAGATGAACGGAAATAGATTATATTTTACAGAGCATTAGGAAACTGGCTTGAGAAGCTCGTTATTGAATGCACCAGACCTTCAGACTATTGATTTTTATACTTGATGCAAATATCTCCAACTTTATAAGAACGATAGAAGGGGGTTCAACTTTTATCTTTAATTCCCCTTGTTCTCACATGACGCAACATTGACTGAATTTGAATAAAGGCATGTTGGATAGTAGCTGGGTTGGCTGTGTTCTGCTAATTTAGCGGCCTGCTAGTGTACCAAAGGATGATAGAAGGTATTCGAATTGAGTAACCCCACCAAGAGTTGGCGCGAGGATAATTAGGTTACCTATTAAGACGCCTAGAGTTGAAGAGGTCTGTGATCACGAAGGGGGTTCAACAAGGGTTTGAAATGATGTTCAAATCCGTCATAATATTCTATGGTATCACAGGTCGTAACCCCTTATGTTCTGGGCTGGAATGCAATGGCTTATTTACATCTGAAGCTTCATCACCGTCATCAGCTCTCTCGCTTCCTTCAATTCCTCCGGGTATAGTGTCGCCTAGTCGATGATATGGCACGCATCAAAGCTCTCGGGAAGCATTTGCGTGTGACAGGAGACTCGTTCAAAAACAGACAACAATGAGCACCCTTCTTATACAGGTGAAAACATAAACAATGGAAATAAAATACAGGGAGTTTGGTTTGTGATCGAGAAATGGTTCATCCACCTATAACAAACAGTGCCTTGTGGTTTAGGCAATATCGGTATTTTGAAGCGGCCTTTCGGACTCATAGGAACGTGCTGTAGCATTGTCGGCTAACCTCGAGCTCATAAACCAGTGCTCTTTGTTTTTTTTAACGCGACCCAGTTCCTGCGAATTGTAATGAGAATCCGAGCTATTGACGTAAGTAGACTCAGACTTCAAACTTTTGTAGCTCCTCAGCGCCTTGACTGGTTTGGTCTGACTAAGACCTAGGAGAGCTTTTGGCATGAAAGGCACGCATAAGACCAATATTGCGGCCGTTGTCTCAGCTAGCGATGTTATCGCCAGTATGGAAAAGTAGTAACTGATGTCGTTCGATACGTAAAATCGCGTCGAGTAGTACAGCCTTATGAGGCTTGCGGCGCAGCCACTGTCAAGGTAGTAAGGTTACAATGTGTCAATTGAATGCATGAGTATGGTGCAACGTACGCTAAGCCAAATAGGAAGATAAAGCTAACTCCTATCTTCTTCTTCCAGGACAAGTGAAGGCTCCAAATGACCTTTTGCGACAGACACAGAGGAATAAGGTCCAATGTGAAGTTGGTCGTAGACGACGCTAGGCCGAATTGCGGTATGCCGAATCGACAAACTACTCCGGGAATCAAACTATTCCAATTGCCCTCGTATGGTGTGCAGTTGACGAGATCCAGTATGAATATGATGATGGAGAGGGCGCAAAACGCAAAGCAGGTCGCATAGCATGCCCATGAGAAATAGCCGCGCTCGCCCTTAGGAACGAATATGTCTACCCATTCCAGCAAAATCGCACACTTGATCAAGGCGACGATCCACAGGTAAAGAAGGGTACCAATGAATGTGATCTGACAGATGATGGTTCAGTTCAAGCCTGGTCTCTAAAGTTGCGAGTTGAAACTTACGTAGCTAAACGCCGGCGTATTTCCCAAGCGCATGTCCCATAGATGAACGAGATAGCCGCCCGTCCAGCTAAGGCGGTAGGTATAGTAGACATACACCCAGAAGACAGGCTGCATGATTGGTTAGCCAATTGAATTCCTGTTGAGGAGGTCCTACTTCAGAGCCAACGCACAAATGCAGCAAACGTCAAGTCTAGACTCGAAGTTAGTTCGTCTGAACCTATTTCAAGCAAGGCTGAGAGTAGTAGGATGCTTACAATCCGCCACATTGAGTTTCTTCCCCAGAAACTTTGCGTAAAAGCGGGTCACGAAGGAGATGGCGGCCAGAACGACGCAGAGGGTGATGATGGGAATCGCGATGTAGTTGCTATTCGGTGGATTGTCCAGCATCGACGTGTAGCCCTCTGGCGCAGGAATAGCCGGTCCATCCAGATCAATCCCTTGCCTTGGGACGAGAGACGCCGACATGTACGACATTCTGGACAGTTAGGAGGCCGAGCTCAGGCGGTTGTTGTAACTTGACAGGTCCAGAGAGCGCAGGGCCGCCTCAGAGGATGATGAAATGGCGCAAAGAAGCATCTTACATGTTGCGGGGGGTTGCGGGTGGCTTCGGTACCCTATCTAATCTTATAATAGTATAAGCCGGGAGCGCCTCAACCCTGGCTCGACCCTGGCCGTAGGATCATGCACACACGTCGGAGAGGGTTGCATCACAGGTGGCGGATTCTGGGAGCTGACAAAATGGTATAAGTCCCCTTAAGAGGTTGTCTCCACAGGCCAGGGCTCAAAGCCAAGACATGGGGAGGTACACAAAACTACCTCCAGATCCTTGGAAGAGGTCAGCTCCGCATCTTTGCATAGGACTTCTGCCCTGCCTGCATATCACTTCCCAGCCTGCAAAGGACTTCCCATCCTGCGTCGGTAGCCAACGCCTCTTTCCCAAGCGCTCCAGGGCGTCTCGGCAGTCGCCTGAGCAGTCGCACACAGGCATTTGGGGGATTTCTTATTGCTACCTCATAGCTAATTACAGATTATTCGTCATGGCGTTCACCCCCAGAGATATCCCTTGCTCTAGTACCTAGTACAGTAGACTGCCGGCACTTTCTGCCGTCGCTCATTTGGCCGGGACACTCCGATTGGGTGAAGTGCTGGCATCCAGATACTACTCTGACTTGGTGAGTTGACATCGTAGTTCTTGGCGCCACATCAATGGTATTTGGTAAGCTGTTGACTGAACAAGAGTTTGGTTCGTTTACGAAGAATTTTGCCTGGGCGTTTCCTCTCTTCAATCATATTTTTGGGGGTGCGATGATCGAGTTATCTCTTCCAACTCATCAGACACTTCCTCAATCGTGGTCACCATCTAGTAATTCCTTAATTCCTCACTCCTTACATATTAGGTTCAAATTTTACCGGGAGAAACCCTCATAAAGTTGGTTAGTGTTTTTACAACATGGCTGAGCCAGCTGAAAAGCCGACAAATGGAGCCACAACACAGACTCGTGGGTGGCGCTTTTGGGTGAGTGATTCCGCTCTCATGAGAGATGTTGTTCATCAAGTCTTATGCTTTCAAAGGCCATCATGACCTCTATGGCAGTATCGAGTCTTCTTGCTGGTCTAGACGCCACAGCTGTGTCGACAGCGATGCCTTCGATTATCCATGATCTTGGGGCCAGCCAAGGTTACGTATGGATTGCCAATGCCTACCTCCTTACTACTACTGCCTTCACGCCAATATTCGGCCAGACAGCCAATATCTTTGGCCGCAATGCGTTGACAATTTTCGCTATCGTTATCTTCGCCGTAGGATCAGCAATTGCCGGCCCCGCTCCCAGTCTTGGCGTTCTCGTTGCCGGCCGCGCTATTCAGGGAATCGGCTGTGCCGGACTCAACACCATGGTAGAGATGGTGGTATGTGACTTAGTCCCTCTTCGTGAGCGCGGCAAGTTCATGGGCTTCATCTTCGCCATATACGCCATTTCTACGACAGTAGGCCCTCTTGTTGGCGGAGCGTTCGCGAGCTACGCCACGTGGAGATGGATCTTCTACCTAAACTTACCACTAGCTGGGATAACACTTGGCATGGTCGTTGTGTCTCTAGGGGCATTGCCTAAAGGCTCAACGGTGTCCCTGAGCTCGCTTAAACGAGTCGACTTCGCCGGAAATACCCTCCTGGTTGCGGCTATCACCTCAATCCTCCTCGCTTTGACTTGGGGTGGTGGTCAGTATCCTTGGTCGTCATGGCACACAATCGTACCTCTAGTGCTAGGCCTCGTCGGGCTTCCTCTGTTCTTGCTGTTCGAGACAATAGTTCCAGAACCGACAACCCCGTTCAGAATCTTCTCGAATCGCACTTCGCTTGCCGGTTGTTTGTGCGCCTTCACCCATAATATGCTAGTGTTCTGGATTCTGTTCGTACTGCCCGTTTATTTCCAGGCCGTCCTTGGAACTAGTGCATTCCGTTCAGGTGTGAATATCTTGCCTACTGCTGCTGTCTTCACGCCTTTCACTATTATAGCGGGTGGTGTTATGACCAAGTTGGGACGTTACCGCCCGTTGCTGATGGTTGGGTTCGCCTTTTTCCCTCTTGCTTTTGGGTTATTCACGAGACTCAATGAGACCACAACAACTGGCTATTGGGTTGGAATCCAAATCCTTGCAGCAGTCGCAATTGGCATTATCACGCCGGTGACTCTGCAAACAATCCTGACTCCTTTAGCCGAGTCCGACGTCGCTGTTGCAACGGCGACCTGGGCCTTTATGCGCGGCTTTGGAACCATTTGGGGAGCTGCTATACCTTTGGCCGTCTTCAACTCTAAGGCTGATGAATTGGTTGCAGCCCGCCTTCCTGACAATGAAAGCGTCCGGAACTTGTTGGCAAACGGAGGCGCCTATACATTGTCTGCTGGGGGTTCTCTCTACTCCGCATTAGACTTAAATAACAACCCAGCTCTTGCAGCTATTGTGAAGGGCATCTACGCGGACAGTCTCAGGTTATGCTGGCAAGTTGGTCTTGCTTTCGCGCTGTTCGGTTTTCTCTTGACTTTCCTGGCGAAAGAGCTGCCTATGCGTACAGAACTGGAGACGGAATTTGGATTGGCGGAGGATTCGAAGAATAAGAGCGAAGAGGAGACTGGAGAGTCCAAGAAGTTGGAATCATCATAATTCCGACGAACTAGCCCTATCCGGGAGGCTGTTTTGTCTCGGCCTATCTACTACACTAGTACTCCGTATATGCACTAGATACCTAACCTTTCTTCTCTACACTGCTTACTGTATTGGGCTATTACTATATTGGGAAAGTGTGTGGGATGGAGATGGAATTCAGGTTGATAAACGATTGCGATAGAGATAGAATGACGTTCTACTCCAACCGAATACAAAAAAGTACCACCGTCATCACAAGCCGGATGCCGTTGTTTCCAGAATTCATGCGCCTCCTTATCCCTCCGTTGCTTATTTTTCTTGTCTCGCGGTCGGATTCTAGAGCCCTGGCGAAATGACCCCAACAGGCAATTTCTCCGTGTCCTGTGTCACGGTAACATAGCCCTATGAGACGGTAGCTTTGCACGCAACTCTGCAATATAGTTCTATGTAGATGGTGTAGTACTGCGTATAGTGGGAGGCGAATGGCAGATGCGACATGGAAGACTGCCACTGTCACCCGATCATTCGTAACAGAGACTCGCTGGCCTCCTACCGTATGTAAGTAAGTCCGTAGTACTAGTAATAATAGTCTAGTCACATGCAGTGGGGGAGCAGGTCGAAAGGATTCGGTGGTCCCATCGCTCTTCATGCAGGTCTATCAGTGACCTCACACTCGTCGCGGCCATCGCTTTCCGGTCCAGAAAGCGATAGTCGCTGGGTAAGCAAGCTCTGATGGAGCGCTTGTTGTTAATATATCTCGCGTCATGCACGCTGCACGGTGCTTGCAGATGTAGTACCTCCTTACTGCGTCGAAGCCTACTCAGCAAGTTCACCTTACACCAATCAAGCGGCCTGAACAGCAATGTAGTATTGCAGAACGATGGGTCGACGTCGTATTACCACGGAGAGGGTTGTCAGGACATCTAATGCAGCCACACCTACACGGCATTTGCCAGGGGTCTTCTTACAGTACCCACCTGTATCACTCGACTCGTCGTCCACTTCAGTGCTACCATTGCACCGAGAAAACTACCACTACCCAGTTCATAATTACTTAATAACCTTCCATTCCCGGGTAACATTACGCTATTTGTGAATGCTATTGTTAGATGTAAGTTAAAAGAAAACAAGCATTTCTACGGTGAGTCCTCATGCGTATACACTATATATCCTTGATAGGTGGCTTGGCCTCCCATGCAAAGACCCAATAAGATCCTAGTGTAGTCGGTGGAAGCCATATCTAGTCTAGTACGTACTTAGCGAGCACATGTATGGATCTTTTACGGCACATGTAGATACTTAGGTGGGCTGGACGTGGTGCGAGACACGTGTACTCTTGGTGTACTTGAATGTCACTCCTCACGGTACCGAGGGCGTGAACACGGAAGTTCCCTTACGTAACGGACCAAGTGCCTAGTCTCAATACTAACTACGGCGATATTTAAATCCCGCCTTACTGAGTACATAGTACGCTCCGGCGCTCACCCTGGCACTCCCCTCCCCGTAAAGAGTAAGCTGAGCTGGCTGACGCGTTTCTTCGGCCAACGAACGTGCCCGGATGCCATGTAGTGTACTATGTACAATAGTTTACAGATGATGCCACCCTTGCTCACTTCGGCATATTCACCACCTCCCCAGTCTGGAGCAGGTAAGGCGTAGAGTACCCAACGGAGAGGAGGGCCTTGCTGGTGTCCACCCAGTCGTCCTGGTTGGCAATCGCCGTCGGCCAGTCAGGGTCGGAGATGACGTTCTTGATGACTTGCAGGTCGTTAATCGTGTATTCGATGAAACAGTCGAAGTCAGCAAAATCCCACGTAGGCCTGAACTTGCCCATCTCGTCCTTCAGTGCGCTGTTCAGGGAACTGGGCGTGACAAACTAGGCCAAGATTAGTGCCGAGTCGGACCGTGGGACCCTTTTGGGCGAAGGGGCGGGTATTTACAAGGGAATACTCGACGACGCCATGCTTCTTGAAGATGGGCATGGCCAGCGGAATGTGCACCTCGACGATCCACTTGATAAAGTCTTCATGGGTGTGTTCCGGCTTGCGGTAGTGGGTGACGGTGTACTTGAGAGGCTGAGCGGCCATGATGATGATCGTGGAGTGGATATACTCTGTAATACTAATCAGTGCTCGAGGAATTTTGCTGTGTTGCGTGGGTCAATAGTTGGATGAGGGGGAGCGAGCTCCTTTTCTACTTGATCCTTTGCTATGCTTGGGCCCCCTCATTGGAGTCTTGGGGAATGTAACGCGCCGCCAACGTACTTTGTACTCCGCAAGTCTCAGACTCTCTATCTACCTACGTAGTATGTCAACATATATGTAAGTATGCGGCATGCTATTGGTTGCCCTGGAGGGTGGATACGGATGTTGCGGTAAGTTACGTCGAATGACTCCTTGACTTAATTTTATCCACCAGTGAATATTCCTAACAATGCCAATTTCTAAATTCGTAGAAGGAAACAACATTATCTCAGCTTACACTATGAGACTGGAACCTGATTCGTCGTTGATCGAGTTGGGCCTTGCTTGTACTGCCTCTCTGGCAGTTTGTCTAAGCGCATTGTACCACAGTCGGCCATCAAGCTAAAGTGGGAGTCTTCGTTTATGAAAAATGAATATCTGGGTTTTGCGTGTGTCCTCCTCTCCTTTACTACGGCATCGCTCTGGATATCACGGAATCCTGGGCATTCGCGGCGTGCCAGCAGAGTAGCTTGTATTCCAGTGTTCCCGGGCTAATATATTTTCAGGGTGACATTGTAGTCCTTGTTCAAGTCCTGCCAAATGCGACGTACGTGGTTGGGTAGACTTCGTTCCTACTCCTAGGAGGCAAAGGAGGATCAGGCTGAATCTTCACTGGAAGCTCTTATACCCTGGGCCTTGATCCCACCTATACGCCTCTAGATAAGAAGCAAGAAGCGTGGCGCCGTGGTGAATATCATTTCCTGGTTTGTTAGAACACGCTCATCTTGCGAAGCCATCTCTTCAGCCCCAAGTCCCTAACCTAGGAAAAAGTCAAGAAGAAAGAAGATCAAGTCCAACCTTAAAAAATGGAGGAGATTAGAAACAACACACCTGAGCCTATTGCCATCATTGGCACAAGCTGTCGGTTACCTGGAGGTGCGAATTCTCCTAGCAAGCTATGGGAACTTTTGAAGTATCCCGTGGATCTCCTGGCCGAGATCCCACATTCCCGGTTCAACCCTACAGCATTCTATCATGAGAATCCAGAGCATCCTGGCGTGAGTAGCTGCGATATACTCTCAAGTCTGGTGACAGCTGGTTGACATATCTAGACGACGAACGTGACGAAGGCCTACCTTCTGGAAGATGACCCTCTAGCATTTGATAATGATTTCTTCAACATCAGTGCTAGAGAAGCTGAATCAATGGACCCACAGCAGCGAGTCATCTTGGAAGTAGTCTACGAGGCCATAGAATCTGCCGGATATTCCATTTCGCAGCTCAGCGGCTCATCAACTGGCGTATTTGTGGGACAAATGTCAGATGATTATCGTGATCTCATACTACGGGACGTGGACTGTCACTCGCTATATGCAGGTACTGGGATTGCTCGGTCCATCTTAGCCAATCGGGTGTCATATGCATTTGACTGGAAGGGACCGTCTATCAACGTTGACACGGCATGCTCCTCAAGTTTAGTGGCCCTGCACCAAGCGGTCCAGTCCTTGCGGAACGGGGAGTGCGAGATGGCTGTGGTGGCGGGAGTGAATCTAGTATTCAGTCCAGAGCTGTTTAGTTTCTTGTCGAGTGTGAGTTAAAACTATCTATACTTCTATGTATTGAGATTTAGACGCTGAGGTTATCAACAGCTCCGTATGCTCTCACCATCTGGCCGGTCTCGAATGTGGGATGCAAGTGCCGATGGCTACGCTCGTGGCGAGGGATTCGCTGCCATTGTCCTCAAACCACTGAGTAAAGCTATAGGCGCTGGTGACGACATAGAGACCTTGATACGAAATACCGGTGTCAATCAAGATGGCCATTCGGCAGGTCTCACGGTCCCGAGTGCAGTGGCTCAGGCTGAGCTGATGAGGTCGACTTATGCACGTTGTGGGCTGAATCATCTCAGAGAAGAAGATCGTTGCCAATATTTCGAAGCTCATGGTACAGGTAATTTCCTTACCTTTAATCTTGTTGTCTAGTGAAATAAAGTGTCTGAACAGTTTTTAGGCACGCTGGCTGGAGATCCAAAGGAGGCAGAGGGCATTAGCATGACTTTCTTCCCAAATCACGATAAGGGGGCATGCGATAACCAGACAAATGGAGACATCACCGAAAAGAAACTATACGTAGGGTCGATTAAGAGTGTCATCGGTCATACCGAAGGAACCGCAGGTCTCGCGTCGCTGCTCAAGGCTTCAAAGGCTGTCCAACATGGGCTGATCCCACCTAACCTACACTTCAATCATCTCAACCCAGCAATCCAGCCATATTATAACAATCTAGAAGTACCAACTAGTCTAAAACCGTGGCCCACGTTACCATCAGGGAGGCCTCGAAGAGCTAGTGTGAACAGTTTCGGATTTGGAGGTGCGTAAGCTCTCCCCGCGTCTGCTAAACAAATGCTGATATGCATTAGGTACAAATGCTCATGTCATCATCGAAAGCTGGGATAATCAGACCATTGACACAGCGTTCGATTCTTCATCACCGTGCTGGGGGCCGTTCGTTTTGTCTGCTAACTCTAAGACATCACTTGAAGCAACCGTTGTCTCCCTTTCCAAGAGACTGAAAAGTCAAGAAAACATCAATCTTTCTAGATTGGCGTGGACTTTGCAAACTCGGCGGACACAATTCGCGTACAGGATCTCGGTCTCAGCAACCGACAGAGCAGAACTCATCGAAAAGCTGGATTCAATTATCGAAAAGAAGGAACAGACCCTGTTGGCTACGAAATCAATACAGACTCCTGGTGCCCGAATCCTCGGCATTTTTACTGGACAGGGGGCCCAATGGGCTACAATGGGAGCAAGTCTCATGCGGCATTCGGTAGCATTTAGACGCACCTTTGAAAAGCTTGACTCAGCTCTCAGAGATATTCCAACTGCCCCCAGTTGGTCATTGGTAGACGAACTGCTAAGACAAGATGATGTTACACGTATCTCATCTGCGGAGATCTCTCAGCCCCTATGCACAGCACTTCAGGTGGCATTAATCGATTTACTACGGGATTGCGGTATCACATTTAGTGCTGTTGTCGGGCATTCATCTGGTGAAATAGCCGCTGCCTATGCTGCCGGGGTTATCGAAGCCACAGATGCCATTTTGATTGCATTCTACCGAGGTTTTCATTGCAGCCGGTCTGCAAATGAAAAGTCTGGGAAGATGATGGCTGTAAGCATGACACCAGATGATGCGGAAGCTTTCTGTAAGCAGCCTCGCTTCCTCGGAAAACTTGTGGTGGCAGCAAAGAACTCCAATTCCAGTATCACCCTCTCCGGAGATGCCAGAGCTGTTGAAGAAGCCAAGGAGGTTCTGGATACGAAGTCAGTGTTTGCCAGGATCCTCAAGACCGATATGGCATATCATTCCCATCACATGCAGACTATCAGAGAGCCATATATATCGTCACTTAACAAAGCTAACATTCAACCAAAGAGGGCTTGCTTCGGGGGTGCTTGCAATTGGTACTCTAGTGTGTACGGCCCAAATAAGGAGGGTTTGAATATGACGACTTCTATCCCATTTGAGGCCACGTACTGGGCGGAAAACTTGACTAATCCTGTTTTATTCTCTCATGCTGTTAGCTCAGCCATACAAGCCGAGAAATGCGATATCGCTCTTGAAATTGGTCCACACCCAGCATTGCGAGCTCCGGCCATAGAATGCATTAGAGAAGCCTCTGGTAGCACTTTACCCTATCAAGGAGTGCTCGAGAGAAACAGGGACGCGCTCGACACCTTCTCGAGCGCCCTCGGACTCGTATGGACTACTATTAATTCGCCAATTTCACCTGTTGACTTTGCAGGCTTCCGGAAGGCTTGTGAGGGTCCGAATTGGACGAAGCAGCCAGTTTATAAATCTTTACCTGCATATCAATGGGACCACGACAGGCCAATGCTCAAAGAATCTAGCAAATCAAAAGCATGGCGCACACGTAATTATCCAATCCATGAGCTACTAGGCTATCCAAGTCCAAGTGGGGGAAATGAATGTCACTGGCGTAACGTCCTCAGACTCAGCGACCTAAATTGGTTACATGGCCATCGATTCCAAAACCAGGTCCTACTTCCTGCCTCGGGCTACTTGGCTATGGCTGTAAACGCCGCCCTACAATTCTTAGCGAAGGATCAACTAGTCCAACTGGTCGAGTTGCAAGACGTTGTAATACATAACGGGATCACGCTGGAAGAGGGTTCCCCTGGAGTTGACATGAGGTTCAGCATCCGGATAACTGACGAGGATCCTGAAAACAGGACAGCTGAATTCTCTTGTCGCTGCAGTAACGCTGACGCCGCATCGCCGGAGTTCAATAAGGAAGTCGTTACAGGTCGGGTTCTTGTAAAATTGATCCCTGATGTTGACGATACGTTACCGAGTAGGGTTATTCCCATCCTTCCCATGACAGATGTTACCATCGACCGTTTCTACTCTTGGATGGGTAAGATCGGCCTCGAATATTCCAAGCCCTTTATGCTGAGCACGATCAAAAGGCGGTTGAATTCTGCCACTGTCACCACGACGCGCGTTACGACCAATCACTACACGATACATCCGGGCACCCTAGATACCATCCTTCAGGGTCTATATGCTGCCTTTTCGTACCCGGGAGACGGCCGAGTATGGACGACCTATTTACCGAAGAGCTTTCAGAGAGTTCGCTTCAATATAAATAACGATCGTCAAAGGAGTTGCTGTGCAAATTCAGGACTTGTAGCTGATTGCTACCTCACAGAGGCAACCGCAAGGACTATTCGCGGCGACATCGATGCATTCTGCATGGACAATGGTCATGCCGAGGTCCAGATGCAGGGTGTTGTTCTATCCTCGCTCGAAGTACCTAGCCCATCTAACGATCGGAGTATGTTTTGGAAAACTATATGGAAAAGAGACTTAATGTCGGCTGCCGACTCACTTGAAGAGCCTTGCCTGCCAAATTTCCATGCACGTGATGACGAGCTTCACGAAGCATGCGAAAGGATCGCATACTTTTATATAAAACGGATTTTAAATGAGGTCAGCCCAGATGAAATTGTGTCGACAGAATGGCATTTCCAATCCCTCATGGACTGGGCTCATGGTTGCGTGAACCGGACAGCACTACCCGGCCAGTATATCGACAGGAGAACACATTGGGAGACCGATACGCTCGAATCCATATTAAGGATTAAGGAGCAACACGAAGGGCAGATCGATATTGAGCTCATAAACCACTTAGGCACGAGACTTCCTGATATATTGCGTGGCTTGCAGTCGCCATTGCAAGTTCTAAAGACGGATGGCATGCTTGAGAGATTGTACATAGAGGGATTGGGAGTTCCAGAAGTCAATAATCACTTCGTAGAACTTTTAGATCACCTAGCCCATCAATATCCAAGAATGCGGGTTCTTGAAGTTGGCGCTGGAACTGGCGGCTCCACGTCTGTCGCGCTGCAACATCTAGGGTCTAACCTCGAGGAATACACATTTACTGACCTTTCACCGGCATTTTTTTCGGCAGCAGAAGCTCGATTCGTTACATATGACGACATTCTGAGATATAAGGTTCTGAATATTGAGAAATCACCTGCCGACCAAGGTTTTGAAGCGCATTCATACGACCTCGTCATTGCTGCCCATGTCCTCCATGCGACCAGCTCTATTGCGCAAACCGTACGACACTGCCGAGAGCTACTGCGCCCAGGGGGTTACTTGATCCTACTTGAGCAGACAGATTCAATAAGCTTACGAATCCCGTTCATCTTCTCCGTCCTGCCTGGATGGTGGCTTGGTCATGACGACGGTAGAAAGCATGGACCAGCTCTCACAGAGGCACAGTGGGACGTGATTCTCAGACAAAATGACTTCTCAGGCGTAGATTATGCTCTGAGGGACTTCGAATCGGACTCTATGCACACTTTTTCTGTTATGATGAGCCAGGCATCTGATGATCGTGTCAGCGCTCTGAGAGATCCCCTGAGTCTAAGTACTGATATTGCTCGTATTGAGAAGTTACTCATCGTTGGCGGACGTACTCTAGCTGTGTCTAAAGTAGCGGCAAAGATACAACTCCTTCTTAGTCCATTTGCAGAAGAAATCACTGTCATTAACAGCTTGACCGATGTGCCAGGGAGTGGATTAAAGTACGGATCCGCCGTTGTCTGTCTTTCAGATTTAGAAGAAGCGACCTTTAAGCGAATGGACCACGCCCGTGTTTCTGCTATGCAGGATCTTTTCCGGCAGGCCAAATATATTCTATGGGCTACCAAGGGCAGCCGTGACAGCGACCCCTATGCCAACATCACAGTTGGCATCGGCCGTTCAGTCTCCCGAGAATTGGCCCATCTTAGACTAAAGTTCGTCGACTTTGACGAGATCCATTATCAAAAAAAGCAACCCGAAGCGACAATTCTCTCGGAAATGCTTTTACAAATGGTTTGTTTGGATTTGCCAAGCTTCGATGGCATTCTTTGGGCGAACGAAACTGAGGTAGCGGTCGAACAGGGAGCTGTCTTGATTCCAAGAGTGGTTTCCGACGAAGACCTTAACAACTCTCTTAACTCTCTAAGAAGAAGTATCACCCAAAATATGCCTCTTGCCTCTCATCCTGTTGAATTTTCCATGAGCGATGAGAAGATTGTGATTAAGGAGATGAGATACAATACGGAGGCAGTTTCTCTAAGTCCACTCAATGTTCTCTCGTCCTCCATGCTTCGCTTCACCTGCTTAGATGGAGATCAGCCGTTTTACATGTCCATAGCCACGGGAGAAGCGCAACCACGAGTCTTGGCGATCTCTGAGACTAATGGGTCGGTCGCTACCACCACTGACATCTTCCCTTTCAGTGACAATGTGGACGCCGACGAGATGCTCTCCTTCATTTTGACTGTGACCATATGCGAAAGTCTACTATCAGGCACCGCAGGGACAGTCTGGGTTCATAATGCCGATAACAGCATCGCAGAGATCATTTGGCTCGTGGCCCAGCGCAAAGGTGTCTCCGTTTTCCTAACCACAAGCAACGCATCTCGCACAGTTTCCTCTGGAAAACCAATTTACATTCACCCAAGAGCAACGGTGCGCGAAGTTCATTCTTTAATTCCTCAAAACACCAGACGATTTGTCGACATGGGGTTAGAGCTTAGCGATAGCCTCCTGGAGATTGTAACATCTCTCCGGGGGCGTAAAGTTGAGGTTCGGAAGGGGATCTATCATGCCTCCGTCAATGAAACATTCTCTTTGTCATACAGCCGATCTAGTTTTGAAGAGATACTACAACACTACTGTTCCCAGCCAGAGTTGCTGCATGACCGGCGTTACCTCACGCCAACGACCGTAGTGAAAGCCGACCAGTTACATGAGCAACCAGAAACGACGGTTGCCAGCAGCATCATATCCTGGGTTGATATTCAAACTATCCCCGTACAGATGACTCCAGCTACAAGTCACCCACTCTTCGATGCTCAAAAAACGTATTTTCTTGTTGGGCTTACTGGCGATGTTGGGTTATCTCTCTGCCAGTGGATGGTCGATCTTGGCGCTCGACACCTCGCCGTTGCCAGCCGAAACCCAAATATACCTTCAGCGGTACTTTCAAACCTTCAAAGTACAGGTGCAGTGGTTCGGGTGTTTTCTCTCGACATCGCAAATGTTGACAACCTAAGGGATGTGCACCAGCAAATAGTATCCTCTATGCCACCAATCGCAGGCGTAGCAAATGCTGCCTTGGTCGTGCGTGACCATCCATTTGATGCTATGGCCTTTGAAGACCTCGAGACTGTCTTCAAACCTAAAGTAGTTGGAAGCCAGAACCTTGACAACTTGTTCTTCTCAACCCCGTTGGACTTTTTTATTCTCTTTTCGTCAATTGCCAGTGTTGTCGGTAAGCCTGGACAGTCTAGCTACAATGCCGCGAACTTGTTCATGTCGACTTTGGCCGCGCAAAGACGAAAAAGGGGGGTTGCGGCGTCTGTAATGCAGTTCGGAATGCTTCTTGGGTTCGGCTTCATACATGGACAGGCCGGGCCAACTGTCGAGGCCCGATTCCGTCAAGATGACTTGCCCGCTATTTCCGAACCCGAATTCCACGAAATATTTGCCCAGGCAATACTATCCGGCCGTCCCGAGTCTGGGTTAAGTCCCGAGGTCACGGCTGGGCTTGGCACGGAGATTGACACCCCCTGGCGAGCTATTCCCAGGTTCGGACATTGCCGCATTAAAAGTGACAGGAGGCGGACAGAAAACCAACACCAGGACCAAGAACAGCCACTTCAGGGGATACTCTCCCAACTGGAAAAGGCTAAAGATATTAAAGAATCTCTATCTATCTTGAAAGTGGCCATCGCTCATCGAGTGGGTTTGGCAATTGGCTCGTCTGGTGAGAGCTTAGATGAACAGGTTGGATTGATCACTCTAGGTCTTGATTCACTAGTTGCTGTCGAAATCCGTTCATGGCTCTTGAAGATACTGGAGGTCGACGTGCCTGTTCTAAAGTTCCTAAGCGGCTCCTCCTTGCATGATATATGCGTTGATGTCCTGGAAAAACTACCGGATTCGTCTAAAGTGTGGGATAAGAGCAGTGACAGTGACCATAAGGAACCTAACGGAGAAGTCAATGGCGTCTCTCCCAGACAGCATGATGAATTACTTCGAGCTGAGACTCCTTCAGGAGAAGCCGAAACTACCCACCCCCCTAATCTGCTACACACCAACGGCAATCAAGTATTAACTGTCTCCTCAGAACTTGTAGCACCGACTAGTCCTCTACAACCAGGTACGACCTCCAACCAAGACACTAAACAGCCGGGGGATCATAGGGAGTACGAAAGAATTGGCGAGATGTCCCATGCTCAAGCACAATTATATTTCTTGCACGAGTATCTCCAAACCAATGCACACAATGTCGCCTACTCCGGGTACTTTCATGGCAAATTGGACATAACGCGACTACAGAACGCTCTCCGGACGGTGGGGAAGCGACATGAGGCCATAAGAAGCGCTTACTTCATGGATAATGCCACTGCCCGACCAATCCAAGCTGTACTTCCTGAGTCTCGCATCATTTTATCGCACAGGACATCAAACAACAACAATGAATTACAGGACGAGATGGACCTTGTAAAGCGATTCAAGTTTGAAATAGAAAAGGGTGTTGTTATGAAAGTGATAGTCATATCGCACTCGCCGATTCTCCACTCTATATTGTTCATTCATCATCACATTGCACTTGATGGAATTGGTTGGAGCGTGTTTATTGCGGACCTGGCGAAAGCATACTCTGGCCGCTTACATGATCTTCAGCCAAGTTCTGGCATTCAGCAAGCCATCGATATGGCAAAAAGACAGCTAGAGATGCTCAAATCCCAGAGCGTTCACTCTGATCTTGCATTTTGGAAAAATATCTACACGACAGTCCCTGAGCCGTTGCCACTCTTCTCATTTGCCAAACTCAAAACTCGTCCTACAGTCAAAGATTATTCTATTAATACATCAGACGTCAAGCTCTCCAGGGATGTTACCAAGCTCATAGAGCATGCAGCTTCCAGAATCGGTGTCACCCCATTCCATTTTTATCTTGCAAGTTTGACGGCTTTTCTTGCCCGCTGTCTCGGGATCAGCGATGTCGCCATTGGAATTGTAGATGCCAACAGGACCGAGGGAGGGGACTTGGGGACCATCGGGTATTTCCTTAACATGCTACCGGCAAGAATCCAATTCGACCATTCCGAACAGTTCGACGCGGTTGCAAGGAGGTCTCGTGATGCAGCCCTTGGCGCTCTCACTCACTCTCGTGCACCTATCGACATGGTCATCGGCGAGCTCGGACTCTCCAGGTCAGCCAGTCATCATCCTTTGTTCCAAGTTGCTATCAACTACCGCAAAGCACCTTTGAACGAAACGAAGTTCGGCTCCGACGGAAAAATTGAGTGGGACGGCGCTGTACCAGGGGGCAACCCCTATGATCTCTTCCTGAATGTTGCATCGACGTCGGAGTGGACCTACGTTTCTCTTATCACACAGCAAAGCTTGTATGATTCATCTGATTGTGCGCTCTTGCTAAAATGGTACACGCGTGCCCTACAAGCTCTAGCCCAAGACCCTTTCTCTCAAATTGGAAAATGCCCTATTTCTAATGAGGTGGACATTATGGAGGCGACGGAACTCGGACGAGGAGACGACGTTAGGGTTCCATGGAAGGGCACTCTAGTTGACCGTGTCGATGAAATAGCCGCCGACCTACCAGAAGAATTTGCAATCAAAGATGACCAAGGACAGGTACTCACATATGCTCAGTTAACGGCCAGAACGCTTGAAGTAGCTCGCCGCATACAAGAAGCGTCACCTCGACTAACTAGTGGCTCACACGTAGCAGTACTTGTTGACCCCGTTGCCGACGCTGTTTCTTGCATTCTTGCGGTCTTGCGGTTGGGGTTCGTATGGATTCCATTGGATACACGGAACCACCAACAGCGACTTCGCGCGGTAGTCGAGGAAAGTCGTCCCAAAGTTCTAGTCTGCCACAATGCAACATTGCAGCTGGCGCAACACATCGTCGCCGACATAGAGTCTATAAGAATATTCAATATCGATGAAATGGGCATAAATGGTACTCAGTGTGAGGATGGGGACAAGAAAATGGCTCTTTTATCACAGATCAAAGTGGCTAGCAAAATCCGAAGCACTCAACCTGCCATGATTCTATACACGAGCGGCTCTACTGGTGTACCAAAAGGCGTAACTCTGACTCACGACGGCCTGACGAACCAAATCTACGGCACAACCACTACTCTTCAGCTTGGGCGCGAGACGACACTGCAGCAAAGTCCGCTAGGATTTGACTTAATGCTTGACCAGATATTTCTAGCATTATGCAACGGCGGAACGATTGTGATGGTGGGAAAAACCGGGAGAGGTGACCCAACGCACATGGCCGAGCTCATGGTCAGACACGGAGTCACCCTAACGCACTTTGTGCCTTCCGAGTACTTAGCGCTACTCAATTATGGACAGCATATCCTCAAGGGCGGTCGGTCTTGGCGTTATGCCATGTCAGGGGGGGAGAAGCTGGGCTGGGAGTTGCGCAGGGCCTTCCGCAAACTCAACTGCAGTGGCTTAAAGCTTGTCAACGTTTATGGACCAGCCGAGATAACGTTAGCCTGCGCCAGAGGCATTGTCCCGTATCACGAGCTAAGTGATGACCAGGATAGCTACAGCGACTACCTTCGTCCATCGCCAAACTATGGGCTAGAAATTATGGATGCGAACATGAACATCTTGCCGGTCGGGTTTCCTGGTGAAATCTGTATCTCAGGACAAGGTGTCGGTCTTGGATATCTTGGCAGACCGGACGAATCGGAAAAGAAATTCCTCTATAGAGAATCTATCACATCTCCATCTGCATTCAGCAGAATTTATCGCTCAGGGGACGAAGGGAGGCTTCTTCCAGATGGCACACTCAAGGTGTTAGGACGACTAGATGGAGATAGCCAAGTCAAAATCCATGGCTTTCGTGTTGAGCTGGATGAAATTGCCAACGCCATAGTCCACATGAGTAACGGTGCGGTGGTTAACGCTGCTGTTTCCTGGCGACCCAGTCATCTCTCTGGTACCTTGGTTGCTTTCGTCGTGTTTGAGAACACGTTTACGCAGGATAAGTCTGATTTTGTGAAATGGCTCCGTACCAACCTCCCATTGCCTCCAATCATGAAACCAAGATTCATAGTTCCGATAGAGCGGATTCCGGCTACTCCCAATGGAAAGATCGATAGAGTCGCTGTTGATCAACTACCTATACCCGAGCCAGCGGGTGTAAAGACCAATGGGCATCTCAAAAATGGGTTTACTCCTTGGGAACAATCAATGAAGGAAGTATGGGAAGAGGCCCTCTCAACTCAGACGACCCTGACTTCTAATGGCAACGACACAACGATTCAACCCACCTCCGATTTCTTTGAGATTGGTGGTAATTCCATCTTGATGATCAAACTTAAAACTCTCCTTCAAGTTCAATTCGGTATCACGGTTTCCATGCCTGAACTTTTCCATTCTAGTACTTTGGGCGACATGGCCACTCTTCTCGAAAATTCTACATTACGTATCAAAGAGACTACCAGAGCGTCGACGATGGACTCCTTTTTGAAGCCTGGAGGCACACAGCAGATTATTAATTGGGATCTTGAAATTGCAAGCATGATTGACGGGCTCCCCCAGCCCAGTCCCAGATCCTCGATCTCCAACCCAAAGCTTTTGAATGGAAAAGGGGGTCTTACGATTGTGTTGACGGGCGCTACTGGATTTATTGGAAGGCATCTATTGTCACGTCTCGTTCAAGATCCAAGAGTAGCCCGTGTACATTGCCTATCAATACGGCCCGATGATTCGGGTAAACCACGCCACATCCCGCTCACCAGCGACAAGATCATCGAGCACGTTGGTGATCTCTCAACACTCAGTCTCGGTCTCTTAGACTCGGAATTCGCCTCTTTAGCCGAGAACGCCCACGCTATTATCCACAACGGCGCGGACGTGTCATTGCTGAAAACCTACCGGTCGCTTCGCCGAGCCAACGTCCTCTCAACGCGTAAGCTTTGTGAAATGGCCATCCCCCGCCGCATACCCGTGCACTACATGTCGACCGCGTCCGTAGCCAAGGTCATTGAACAGAATTCTGAAGAACATCTTCTCGAAGTTGCGCCGTGGCCTGCTGTTCCCGAATTATTGAACTCTGTTGACGGCTACGCGGCCACGAAGTGGGTGAGCGAGATGCTTCTGGATAGGGTAGCGATAGGCAACGAGCTGCCAGCCTACGTCCATCGTCTCGCACATGTTGTCGGCGACGATGCATCAGAGCTTGACGCAATAGGCATGCTGACCAAGTACTCGCTGTTGCTGCGCGCATTGCCTCGGATCGACCCAGAGGACATCATCGGCCAGTGGGACTTTGTGACGGTGGAGGACATAACGAAAAATATAATCGAGTCCGTTCTAGACTCTGCGACGAGCTGCCAGTTGGGGAGGGACTCACTCCAGAATCAGACACATCTGAGTCCCGGCGCTCGCTTTATAAACCACTGCAGTGATGTGAAAGTCCCCCACGAGGAGCTGAAGGAATATCTCGAAAACCTTGCTGGAGAGTCTTTGCGGGAGGTCGAGATGGGAGAATGGCTGACAGATGCAGTCGCGAAAGGGCTCAACCCGCTGGTACATAATTTCTTTATTGCGTTTCAACAGGGCTCGGGGAAAATGGTGTTGCCTATTATTGGAAGAAACCCTGGTGGCGTGGAGTGATCGCAAGGGTGCGAATGTCTTGTGCTGATCCTTTGGTTGTATTGTATTTGAATATCTAGATCTGAGGATAGACTGCATGAATTTTTTGATACTATAATTTCTCACTACCCTTTCGATATCGGTTACACTGGATGTTAACAATTATCATATGGTCAATAGCATATAAGTCTAGGGCCAACCAATTTCTGCATTTACGCTTCTGTGGTTTGTCAATTAACAATACTATGCTGCTAGCCTTTCTCTCTTCAGATTACCTAGCAAGATAGAGTTTCTGTTAGGTGAATACGTATATAAATCTTATCTAAAATAGATATCTATAGGATTTTATCATTTCTTCCATTTTGTTCCTCTTAGCCAATAGAGTTCATCACTTCTAATTCCACTTCCAATCCCACTTGTTCTGGTCCTGACAGTACCGGGCATACACACCCCACAGCCCGTTCTGCTTCTTGGTACTTTTTAATGTCTTTTTTATCGAGGTAGGTGATGTTCCCCCGCCCTATTTCTTCCACTGCCTCATTCCCCAAGCGGTTCAATGCAATGCAATAATATTCCCAAACAAACCGGGTATAATAGTGCAGAGAGACGTAAAGGCATGTCTGGACGCCTGAAAAGGTCTCCTGATCATGAAAACGGTTGATTCGAAAGTAACGGCGCCTTAGAGCACAGTGTGTTGTCCCACGGCATTCATTGCCTTTATTATGCAGATCAAGAAAATCATATAACATAATAGATCTTAGGCTCTGGCACTGCGGCAGAGATAAGCTTGGGGATTCCCAGCGAAAAGGCGACTCCCAGTGAAAACGCGACTCAGAGCCATCAGCCCTGGTATCATATGGAAGCCCTTCCCAGAAGTTTTGCACGAGCCTTTTGATGAATACGAAGATATCGAGCTCAAGGCTGATATAAATGGTGCCATGGGGAAGATTCTCATCAGAGTCCATCCCGACAGCTTCATTGACGATGCTGGCGAGACCAGTATCTCTAGCGGATACTATGCGCGAGACAGGAAGTTGAACAGGATAGAGTGCTATAGCAGCTGCACGGCTCTCCGACGTAGTGTAAAAGGGTGTTGGACTGGCTAGCTTGCTAGTGCATACAACTCGCTTGGTTTCCTCGTGAATTGGAACCAATCGCTCATGATTGTGGTCCAGAATAGACTCACTCCAGATAAGCCTTCTTAACTCAGGCGGTAGCATAGGGAATAAGGGGAACTCTGTTGGCGATGCCATCGTATTTTTGGACTTGTGCTAAATTTATATTAGTTATTTTTATGAAGAGATAAATTAAGGGGTTGAGTCAGTGTAAGAAAAGCTACTTAGTTTAAATAATACCTTGCTAAGGTTTGTGAATTCAAAGACGGCAAATACGACAGTGAGCGGAGAGTTCAACCACGTCCTATAGCTAGGAATGAATAACCTTCTTGAAGACTTACCCTTGAGCAGCTCTCATATATATAGTAACTAGAGCGGTCGCCATTAAATACCGCCCTGTTATACTCCCTTACACGATAACCAATGGGAGCGTGATATTATTACCTATTAAAATTGTCTAACAAATGTAGTTGCCCCTTACTAGTAGATAATTGGAAACCTTGGTGTTTTATTGCTGTTTTTTTATTTGTTTAAAAAATAACTCGTCGCCACATGATCTGCACCATGCCTCCTACCAAAAGGGCTTCCTGTCTTTGTTTGCTCCCTTCGTTCCTTAAGTGTTTCGGTTGCAAATATTATAGCGTCCACGCCCCTTACTGGCTGACATCCTGTAGCCAAAATAGCCCTATATATGTTAGAATGCCACGTCATAATATAAACGTGGCAAGGGAAGCTCCTGTAGAGCTATGTCAATCAAGACACATCAGCTATACTCAGCTTGCCGTGCAACATAGCAATTCTCGAGTGCTATTAGAAGCAGATCATTGTTTGCTTCATGTATTACCTAGGAGAGGCTATAATCATTCCTGTTATGTGACCATGAGTAATATTTGTCTTCTAAACGTGTAGCCCATGCACAAAAGTCATTCCTCGCTGTTCCATGTCTTTAAGATCTAAGGTATAACACTTCGCATTCGCGCACTCGACCGACATTTGAGAAGATCCCGTCCTATTTCGACCTCAAGTGCCTAGTGTTTGGACGCTGTATTTTGGATATTCCTATTGGTTTCGCCGGATCTGAGGATTTCGGACGACCCGTCATGGACGTCCTTGGCTTTGACGGGGAGACACTGTTAAATAAGCCTGCGGAAGTAACTATGGGGTCGGTAGACGCTTCAAATTTCCTTGTAAACGGTTGCTTCTCCGCGGTGATACAGGAGCAGATACGGGAGGTAGCTCAGGAAGACTCGGCTCAAACAGAGGTGGTTAGGCGTCGGAGGGCAACTCGGAGGCGATCCCCCCTTCGCCGCGACCCAGGTCTTTTTTCCTGGGAGGCGCTTTGAGTACCTTTGCTAGATAGACTGACCCGATATCTGTGCCTGGCGTTGGCCGAGCCCGTCTGTCTTTCGGGGATGACGCTCTCTTGAGACACAGTTGGAAGACGTGACTCCGAGCTGAGATTAAATGGGTTAGAGTTGGTTGGCAACTGGCCGGATATCTGTCTAGGAGCAGGAACGGGTCCCATCTCCTCGGCCAGCATCTCGTCCAAAGGCTATTCGTGCTTCCACGACATCCCCGGCAGTATTCCCCATTTCCTGTCCCAAATACATCGTTTTATCCAAATTTTCTTTACATTCTCGTAGGCCTCCGTGTTAATATCGGCCGAGTCCGAGGTAGCAGATCACCGCTGCCGATAATACTGGGAAACTAGTGCAGGACTAGGTCTAGCAGCCCCATGTCAAAAGAGCAATTCAATCAAACTATGACTATAACCAGTAAGTTGCTCTGAATAATTCCGGCGTATCATGTCTGTTAAGATGCCTCCCGGCGTTTTATTATCTCTCATTACGGGCGCTTATTGCTGGCATCCCAGAGGGCTTGCCGATTTGGGTTATGATTGCTTCTTAGAGGCGCAGGGGTTGGCAAACCCCGACAAGCAAGTAGGCCCATGGTTGGCTGTAGCTTTTGGGGTCCTTCATCGGTGTGTTACACGCGCGCTGAACACCTTATACACTACCTAATGAATAGTTCGGTCGGACACCTGGGCTGAATGAGATCTATCGAGATTGTAAGAAGTGAAGCTCTTCAGGCCTCGCTTATCTGAGACGTATTAGCAGACCCCGGAGGTTAGGGACCTTGGCAGCCATAACAAAATATTGTATTCTAAATAGAGTTAATCTCTTAGTTCTAAGCCTTGATACCAGCTCTTATAGACTACCTCCATCGGTGCTACTACAAATCCTACATAATTTGGGTAAGAATAGAAGCAGCAGGGATGTGGTAAGGGCTTCTTTACGAAAAAGGCTGGCTTCATGTTGTCAGGGACCAGGGTCGCAGCTGAGTAGAAGCAGTGGGGAAACAGTCTAGTATTCACTATATAAAGCTGAGTTCCCTTCCAATACTTCTTGGGGGAACTCAGGAATCAATAATATTGAGCCCTTACCCATAACTACGGCCTAGCAGCTACCCTTCAGTGACCTAACTTCACTCTGGAGACAAACACCTCTGACACATGTTCAGCTACTAGTTCTCCATGGCGGAATATCTGATTTGACCTGAGACGTACAAGGTGCTGATTGATATATGACAGTTGGGGACTTTTTTTTTCAAGAGCCAATAGAATGTGATACGAGCATAATGGTGGCTTGCAGTCATTATTGAATACCAGACCATTGTTTAATGTGGCACACTTTTGGTAGGTCACACGTGCGTCCTTGATTGGTAGGTTGCATCTTCAATATTACCTCAGTCTCGGCAGGCTGTGCACAGCATCATGTTATTAGTAGGTAGTCTATCTGACAAGTTCAGCTCATGCGAATTATCTGCAGATCATAACCTGTTCAAGCCCTGCCAGATAATCCGCTCATTTAAGAGAGCCTATCTAGCATAGGCGATTTTCTGCCCTTTTCTAGCAGCAACCTGTGAATTTCTTTCCATCTAGTGTTATCAGAGGAGCTTCACCATATCAAGAATTGCACCATGGTTGACCCAGTATCCAGCAGTTCGGGAATTGAGAATGCGCAGGTGCTTTCATCATTTCAAAAACTACCCACACAAGAAGATGAGGATAATTCAAATGTCCTACAAGATGCTAACACGCCATCAGCTAAACCTGTGGTAGGAACCTCTGAAGGTCCAACACAGGGAGTACCCAATGGAGAGACAGCAATAGACCGAGATAAAAGACTAATTGACGCCGTCGGCAAAGGAAATGCACAAGAGGTTCAGAAGGCGTTGGACGGGGGTGCTGACATTGACGCGACGGATGAGCTCTACGAAGAAACAGCACTCCATCTAGCAGCCCGTTTAGGCCATGCAGAAGTTGTCGATATCTTGGTACATAACGGAGCATCTCTCAAAATATGCGACAATGACGGATGGACACCGCTTATCTCAGCCTGTTCCGGGGATTCAACCAGAATTGTTCAGCTTTTACTCGCACAACTTCCTGATAATTCAGTCGAAAAAACGGATTATGTAAACTTTTCGGATACCGCTGGACCAACAGCCTTGACAATTGCATGTCAATCTTCGACAGCAGACTTGGTTCTCTTACTATTGGAGGCAAAAGCTGACGTAAATACCAAAAATGATGACGGAGATACTCCTCTTGTCTTAGCCGTTCGCCGTGGCGACGCAACTATATTAGGGAATATTCTACGCTACAAGCCTAATATCAACCAAATCTGTGCCAGTGGTGCGACGGCATTACACGAGGCCATATTGATTGAAAACGACGAAGACAGGGAGCGGATACTTGGGCTGCTACTCGATCAGTCCGATATTCGGCTCAGCATTCAGGATTCATGGATGCAGACGCCTCTTCATCTAGCCATTGAGAAAGGGCGTCTCGACGTAATAAAAAAACTACTAGGTCGGTCTACCATTGATCTTAATGCTCGAAATTTTAGCAGGCGGACGCCTCTTCATCTAGCCATTGAGTACAAGCACTGGGATGTGGTGGAGAAACTGCTCGACACAAATGGAGTATAAGTTGACCTCCAAGACAGCTTTGGGTTAACGCCATTGCATCTCGCCTGCCAGGACGGTCGCGCTGATGTTGCCAGAAGATTTTTCGACAAGGGAGCAAAAAGCCGGGCTGAAAACAGAGACAGTACTGAAAGTGCATTGTACTACTTTGTTCAATATCTTTTCGACAGATCCAGTAATAAAGATAGTGAGCGACGAAAAGTTTCACAGGAAGACGCCAAATTGATTTAGGAGAGGGCCGACATAGAGGAGAAAGTTGCGGCGACGGTTTGGATGGACAACGATAACGATCGCGGGGAGCTTGCCAGGATGATGCAGATACCTATATCTCAAATCGATGAGTATACGCTTATTAGGTTGGCCAAGACATCCAAAACCACCGACAGGGACAAAATCATCGAGATGTTGAAAGAGATGACGGACTACCTCGGCCCTACAGTGGGCCGCATTCCACGGACTACATGATGTTGTCTGGTGGCTCCTCAAGAATAGTCCGTTATTCCAGAACGCAGAAGCAGACCGAACAACAGCAATAATCATAGCAAAGCAGAGGCGAGAAGATTTAGCAAAACAAGAGCGAGAAAAAGCAATCAAGGAGCAGGGCGAGACGCAAGGAGGTCAAACACAGACCACAGGAAACAGAAACTATCCCAAAAGGACATCAAGATTGAACAAGGGTGAAAGTGAAACCAAGAAACCTCGATTCAATCTCACCGTAGACATGCTTGTGGATCCTCCTCCAGTAGAGGGTGCATCTACCAACTCATATGAGAAACCCTCCAAGTATTCACAATTACAGAAGGAAGAGATGGAAAAATACCAGGCTACCATTGTGGATTTCTATCAGCGGGACGGACGAGTTGATCTGTTGCGGCGGTCACGAAGTGTTTTCACTGTCGTATACGAAGAGACGGGCACAGCCGATACGCCTGCAGGTCCAGAAGGAATCATGCAAAAGGCCAGAAGTACATTGAAAAGTATCAGCCTTGAAGCCGCGAAGAAGACGAACTATGAGAAGAAAGATCTCCAGATGAGATGGATACACTTGCCCGCAAACAATGTAACTCTACAATTGCTCACATAGCAGTCGGGTAGAATACTAACTTCGGTCCTAGATGGAATGGATGGAGGTAATTGTCGATTGATCCTTTCATGGGAGGTTGTAATAACTAATATTCGGTACAAGGACTTGGCCAAGCGGATCTATAGAGAGAAAGATGCCAAGCAGATCGATAAAGAGAATGAGATCAAGCGGATCGATAGAGAGAATGAGGCCAAGCCACCATCGAACTGGCCCTCTCTAAACAATTTAGTGCAGAGGAGCTGGCATGAGCTCCCAACAAACAATTCGGCGGCGAGGTTCATGAAACCTGTGTGCTTAGTAGGTTGCTGAGATTAAGTTGAAGACACATCAAACAACTGATTTAACCAAGAGCCTATGCAGAGGGAAAAGATAAAGAGAAGCAAGAGCCGTAGGCGAGCTGTTTCCGCCGAGGCGAGAGAGCTTCTAGACAGACAGATATCCGAACAACAGGACAAAGCCCAGTACGAAATTGTGGCGCTCTATGTAAGTCTGATATAATTCTAAAAAGACGCCGGCTGATCAGTAGATGCCCTACGTGACCTTTGGTTATTGTTATCAGAGAGGCAAAAAATCTGAATTTCACAATAAGTATGAAGAGCTCATGGAGGCCTACAAGGCGAAGACTATCCACGGGACGAGGTCCTTGGACGAGTTCTATTACAGCTCACTCCCAGAGATGGATGAACGTAACCAGAATCAAGTCGTTACAAGATCTTTTTTCGGGACGCCTAACGGGAAAGGAGTGCCCCAAGGTCACCAACAGTGGCCTTATCTTGCAGTGGACCAGCTCTGGCTCTGGGTTATTGATGAAGGTAAAATTGAGCCGACCCTTGTTGGGGTTAGGCCAAGAGCTAATACACTGTGATATCCAGAAACAATCATCACCTCATCTACACATCGACAGGACGGTTTTGACGACCCAGTTATCGAGATAATATTCCGTCAATTACGGGAGGCCAAGATTAGAAAGATTGGACAGCCACCACCGTCTTCTGTCCAAGAAATGAGCCGCTTTCTAGTCTTGTTCTGCGTTGACTTTATCAACAGTTTGAAATGGGAAGACTTGTCCAAGTTCGAGAAGGGTGATTTTGTGTCAAAGTCGGTACAGTTACTATACGAGGACAGAATCAATGATGTGGTGAGTTCGACAACTATTCCTAGACCTAGCAAGACATTAATACATGGGTCTGACTATGTTACTTCGTTCATGATCATTCTAAAGAATAGTGCATATAGGCCGCAAAAGAGAAACTCCTAGCCCATAGCTTCATGGTAAAGATGAAGGGAAAGAAAAACAACAGTGAGAAGAAAACGCAAGCAAAGCCGAAATTAAAAACCCAAAACGGGCGGACCAAGCTAGAAGAAGTTGGCAAAACAAAAAACATTGAGAGTTACGAAGAGGACAATAGCAACAACTGGGCATCAATCAGTAGCGCAGCTGATCTGCTGGATGAAGTGAAGGATATCCTAGATGAGCTCATGATCTTGAAAACACTTGTTTCTCAGCAGGGCAGTGTTTGGCAAGACCTCGTGGGAAACGACCCCAAACGCGACAATGCCCGGGGTCCCGCTTACACGCTCCGCACAATTGAGGAAATGATCAAGATGGCTGACAGAGTTCAAGTCTCGGTAACGCAGGACTTTTTGTTTAATCTGTCCTCGAGAAAGCTAACATCAACAAGGTCAAAGACATACTCGACCTCGAGCAGAACGCGATCAACATTGATCAGGCAATCGAGTCTACGCGGCAAGGAACCGAGTCTGCGCGTCAAGGGACAATTCTAATGTCTTTCACTATCGTGACTGTTCTTTTTGTAAGATCTAGTCAGAATCATCTAATGAATCTAGGAACTGACCTGCTGCAACAGACACCTCTGTCTTTTCTTACATCACTCTTCGCCTTGAACGTTACAGTGTTCCAGCATAACAGCGCTGGAATAATTGAATACAAGCCAGGGTGGATTTTTCCTATCTTGTGTAAGTTTTCATTCTTCGATTCATTATCCATCCGACGACTAGTGGCTAAGCGGTACTATCAGTCGGCGTGTCAACCGGTGTCATTGGTTCTGTCGTAATCTATGCTTTTAGAGATAGCCTACCAGGATTTCAGGGAATGCGAGAGGAGCTTAGTAAGGGATGGAAGAAATATAAAGAGGAAAGGTTTTGGTCTTTGGCCACTGATCCAGAAAAGGGGCAGCCGGATGCAAACAAAAATTAGCACCGTTAAAGGATTGATTGATTGACATTAATCAAGTTATCTTATTCAACGTCATGTAGCCAACTTTCACAAGTTTATAGTGTTCCCAAGACTCTTAATATACTTAGTCTATTCTGCTGTGGGCAGACTATAGTAATCGCGTATGACAACTCATCTATACCAAGATCATAAGGGGCTTATCCCCACTCTAGATACAAGGAGGTAGACCATATCCTACGCATCCGAGTATATAAATTAATTAGAACAGAGGGAATCAAGCGATCGTAGAAAACTCAATTAATTAAAGCCGGAAGCTTGTTGCTAACTATTCTCTATGCTTCCTGTTGTTGAAAGTCCATCGCAATAAAGAGTGCAGCTATACTTTCGTTTCGGCTATATGACTAAGCAAGACCTACCCACTCAGGGGCTAATTAGGTCTACTTCAATACTAAAATGTCAACATTTGTATGCAACCTTGGGCTACAGTGTACTGTGTGGCCTATAGTAGTAATATTAGAGGTCTTTGTGTCTAGAGTAAAGCTAGGTTACCAGAGGGTAGGTCGTAGTTATGCTTAAAGGCTTAAGATTATTAATGCCTAAACTTCCTTCAAGAGAAATTAGGGAAAACCTGGCCATTATATAGAAAATACTAGACTATTTCCACACTAGGGGCTCCTTCTACCCCCTGCGACCCTAGTCCCCGACAGGGAAGTTAGGCCCTGAATCGGCGGTTCGCGCAATTCGAGACAGTGCTCGCGGGTCTTTAACCGCTTGACATGAGAATTAACAACTTAAGTAAAGAAGAAGCCCTTCGGTATGCGGAGATGACGTGAGTCTGCACTATTCTGACTCTGATGCTACACCAAGGTCATATTAGATGCCATGAAGAAGTGGGCTTCGTCTAAGGAACCATGTGCAGTTCTTGCGCGTAATAGGACTGGGTATATTAGTGGCCCGGTAGCCGCCTAGAATGTATATAAACGACATGGGACCACCGCCGGAAGTTCAGGCGACAGCTTCTTGGGATTAGGACCCGTATCTGCTTCGACAAGTTCAGGTTGATCGCTATGTTGTCCAACCGCGAGATCCGGTTACTAGACCTTTTACCTTCATCAAATTCCGAGAACAACTGTGTTCCAGTCCGATGCAAGACTCGTATTGTCCCCCTCTCTTCAGAAAGTACATTTGAAACGTTGTCGTACGTGTGGGGTGATCAAAATGACTGCACACAAATCAATGTCGATGGAAATGTTGTCAACGTTACTTCAACTCTTGCCTTAGCCCTTAAACAAATTCGACTTTCGGAATCAATTAGAACCGTTTGGGCAGATCAGCTGTGCATCAATCAGAATGACGATCTAGAGAAGGCTAGTCAGGTCCCTTTGATGGGCCAAATCTACTCTCGAACGGCTCAATGTCTAATCTGGTTTGGTCAAATCCGGCCGGATATCTCTTTATCTGATGCAAAGTCAGCTCTAGATTTCATTCGCCTCGCCAGCGAAGGCAAGCACGCTGACGCTGCACAATTGAGAATCACTCTTGATCTGGATTCCGAAAACCCTTTGCCAGGACCAATACGCGCCTTGGACTCGATTCGTATGCCCAATAATCCATGGTGGACCCGAACCTGGACGTTACAAGAATCAATTCTGCCATCAAAAGCCTGCGTCGTATGGGGCGAGCTGTCCATACAGTGGGAAACGCTCAATTCTGCAGCTTTGAACTGGGCCACTGTTCCTTGTAGCGATGTGCTTTTCCCGTATCTAGATACTATTGATGGGCTGTTTACACAGGTCAATGGCATTCGGATCTCGAAGCAGAGCCATCTACCCTTGGACACTGCTTTTCGTTGGGCATTTCGCAACACTGCACAGCCCCCTGATAAAGTCTACGGGCTCATCGGCCTATTCCAGCCTGGAACACTGCCCAGATCTCAAGCGTGTGACTATCAGCTCTCACCAGCCAAAGTCTATGCCATGTTCACCGTGGATCTTATCGAGTACTACGGGAACTTACACACCCTTGCCTTGAGATATATGCATACGCACCCCGAGACTACTGAGGGTCTGCCTAACTGGGCCTTGAATATGGATGGCGGAATTCGATCGGAGATCATCATAGATGGGGGAGCGAGACCCTGGTATGTGATGAATACCTACAACTGCTACAATGCGTGTGGTATCACCACCATCGACCGGAACCGGGTGCAATACGACCAGGTTGCGAATACTCTGAGTCTGGCTGGATTCAAGGTGGATGACATTGCAGTGGCTGTGTCAAAGCCTAGCGAAGACGTGCCTGGCACATCGAACATTACGTGTGCCGGGGTGGCCCAAATGGTCCAAGAATGGTATCAAATTGCAGAAGACTTCTATCGGAGCCATACCTGGCATGCGCCCCAGGGTGGCCCACGTACGTGGTCAGAGGCTTTCTGGACAGCGTTAGTAGGCAACCTCCGGGTGAATGGAGAATTTAGTCCTCAGGGACAAGCTACAACCAAAGACATAGAGATGGCGAAACAGTTTGTTCGAACCGGCGTGCGAGAGTATATCTGCCAGAGCCTATTCGCCAACATCGAACGCAAGAAACTTATAATTACCACAACGGGCATGTTGGGCTTTGGCCCGCATCGTTCTGAAATCGGAGATCAAGTCTGGATTCTCCATGGAGGCAAAATGCCATTCGTACTGAAACCAGCTCGGGGGGAAAGGTTGTTGCCGAATGATTTTTATTACGTTGGTCCGTCTTACGTAGAGGGAATCATGCAAGGCGAAGCTACGAATCTTGGTAAACCTGTTTGTGACGTTATTCTGCGATAGTGAGATTAAGGTACAGGCCATTGTTGATGACGGTTATCACTCGCTTTACTATACGCATAATATATGCCGAGTGGATTTAATAGTGTAATAATAATGCACGAATACCAAATAGCACGGCTCGCCCAGTGTCCTATATCATTTTTTCTAGATTATAACGAGGTAATTTAGACGCGACGGCGCCATTCAATTGATTAACTCCTGTCATGGAATTGCGCATGCCAGCGTTGCGCCATATAGCGATATCGAATGGAAACTTCATTTACTTGCATAAACCTAGGCAAATTCGTTATCATTCTACGTTTCCTTTCATCACGAATACTTTGACTGAGTCAATATCATGGGGGTAGGTTCGGCGGTCAGGTTCCAGCTGATGAAAACCAAAACGTCAGCTTCTTAGCGCCTCTTGACACTACCGCGGTATTTCAATGCCGACCATATCCTTATTATAACCTTCCCCGGATAGAGCGTCACGTCGACCACATAAATTACTTTTGAAGCGTGTCTAGGTGGTTAGTTTTGATGTATGTGCTGTCCTGTAGTAACCATATTCTGTCAGTGGCTAGGTTTCTGGCTAGATGAACTGTCCTTACCAGGATACCTTCCCATCCAAACCAACTTAACACCCACGCAATGGTAGTCAATCCACCAGCCCAAATAACATGCTTAACGGAAGGACGTAGGAGCTCAGTGACGACCTTTTTTGCATATTCGTCTGATGTTATGAATCTTGCACTGCCAAGCATCTTACGCTCCTCGATCCATTCCTTGACCGGTTGATATAAACTGTCTTCTGGAAGCTTTGTCGGGGGAGCATTATCAAACAATGGGGTATAGACACTGCCAGTTTTAACGGTGACGACCCGAACCCCTAAAGGCGCAAGTTCAGTCCGAATTGTCCCGCCCAATGCCTCAATCGCGGCCTTGGAGGCGTTGTAGATTCCGAAGAACGTGGGCCGGAGGACTTGGTTTACACTGCCGATGTTTGCGACCACAGAAGAGCGACCTTGCTGACCATGGCTCTCATCCGCTTTTGCAGAGGCGAGCAAAAGGGGCAGAAAAGCCTTGGTGACAGCGAATACCCCCAGAACGTTAACTTCGAATAGCTGCCGCGCCGCTGCGACATCAGTGTCAGCGAATGGCATTACGTGCATGACTCCAGCATTATTAATGAGTATGTCTAGCTTCCCCCCAGTGGCACTAGAGATGTGAGCGACAGCAGCATCGATGGAGGAGCTAGACGTAACATCAAGAACAAGTGTTTCGATATGGAGATCTTTAAAAGAGGTGAGCAGATCTTCGGAAAGGCCCGAGGCGAAAACACGGTGACCTCGGAGGTGGAACTCGATGGCTAGAGCGTTCCCGATTCCAGAGGGTCCACAGCCGGTGATGAGAACGGTTCTCGGCATCAGGTTTGGATAAGATTTAGAGATTAGAGCTTGTTGTCAACTTTTGGCTCAAACTAGGGGAGCAGGTGAGGGGATGGTAGAGGTGCGAAAAGAAGAGCTCGATTTATGGGGTCGATTCAGGCTAATGTTGAAAACACATCCACGGCAGAACTAATATGCATTAGGTCATGTAATACAGCCAACAGACTCGGACCAACTGTCGACAACCGAGGCGCAGCCACTAAGAGTGGCAAGCTGTACAAAATATGAAGCCACCTATGACAATACGCCTGTATTGTTGTACAATAGCGCAATTTATCAAATTTGGAACGGGTGTCCATGCTTGTATCGTATAGGTATTTGCCACTAGGCGGATCAAATACAAAGAAGGTCGGCGGTAGAACGCTTCAGCGTGCCATCTGTATTTCATCGATACGGCCAGTTTGATTCTACATGTCTATTGTTCCTCAGTGCTGCCAGCACCTCGTTTAGAATCCTTCGGCTCAGGGGTTAAACTCGTGGCAACCCAGTCTATTATTGCCTAAGCCTAGCAGCTTTGGTCAGTAGCTAAAGGGTAGCAATCACAGCGACGGGAAGGCATCGCACTATAGGAGAAGCGCCTTGAGCCGTAGCCGAGCGATCAGGTTTAAGATCGGTGAGCAACGTAGATGTGATCTACTATTGGTCAGAGGTTTCGATTTATTAAAGCTCTCCACATCTCAATGGCAAGTATGTATAGTTATGGTCTAATTATATATGGTACGATAGTAGTAGGAGTTTTCATCTTTTATAATGACATAGTCCTCCACGAGGTTCTAAAGCTAGCAAGCATCCAATCTCGGACACCTATGTTGCTTTACTCGACCCCCTGAACAGTCGGTTACGCTGCGCTGAACCAAGGGTGATCTATAGCTTGCTGAGCTGTAATCCTCAACCCTGGATCTAGCCTCGTCATCTTGACAGTCAGATCCCGGAAGGTCGGATCAATGTCGACCCAGGACCCGAAATACCGAGAGACGAAGTGAGAATATCATGCCTGAAGACGGGTTCAAAATGGGAAGGGACTAAGACGTAGAATAACTGGCCTTTAAAATTGACATATCTCTCGTCAAATCACTTCCATATTAGGAAGTATTTAGCATTCCTATATGAGAAGGTCTGGATGTGCTACTATGATACTACTTATCACCGTAGGCGAAGAGAGTAAGAATAAAAAAAAAGTAAAAGGTGGGCTTTAATATACTTGTAAGTATATAGGTAGTTTAATATTATGAAATAGAAACGTGTTTGCTAACTTTTGCTAACAAACTATGAGGTTGAACGACAGGGCCCTTCAGCTCAGTCATCCTGAACTGGTTTCCAGTGGTACGTCCAAACCAACAGCTGTGGGCCGTATCCCTGCGAAATCAGACTTCTCTTTTCGTCGCACTTGGCACAATCATTTCCTGGGAGACGATACTGGGTAAGGCGCCCACATGACATACATTTGTAACTCCAGTGGTGTGGGAGGCCTCGCCAACTGATCTTATCAGGGGGCTGGCCACATGTGGAAAGATGCCTGCCATTGGATAGAGGAAATTTCCACTTCTGAGCCCAAGTGACCACGGCGTCCATCTCGTATTGGTTGTCTTCAGACGTTTCGAAGTCGATAGTTAGGGTCTTCAGCTTCGACATATGCGAGAACATCCTTCCCCATGCCCCTTCCGCGAATTGAAGATCTCTAATCTCTGTCAACATGTCGCGATGCATTAAGTCATATGCGCGGTTATGAGAACAATTGCCTCTGTACGGATTGATCGTGAGATTTTGATTCAGCTCCCAGTCCCACCAATCGCTGCGACGCAGCGTAATACGAAGATGTTCGAGATTCGTAAACCAGTTGTCAGAGTGCACGAACTGCATCAGCCTGTCTTCAAGCCAGTATTGCTGGATAAAAAGCCGCAGAGATCGTACCATATCCTTCTGTATTAGGTTCGGTACTGGCGAGGGTTTACTCAAGTGATCTTCAACAAACTGCTCTATATTCGTACGCGGACCCTCTGAGCCGTCACTGTGGCGTGGAGGCCCGCGACAGCAGTAAAAGCGCTGTTCTGTTTGTAATAGTGGCAGATTATAGGTCTCTAGGTAGACTCGTCGACAAGTCAGCAGCAAAGCAATATTGACTCTCATAGGCTCAGTGTTGTCAAATCGAAGCCAGTCGAAGCCATCTTCCGCCCGCGGGGCATAGGGAAGCGTCAAGGGGAGCACTAGTTATCATCCGTGAGTTTTAGCGATTCAAAGATGGGCGCGCTCAATAGATGAAGCGTGGAACTACGAGGCTATACGACACTAGTCATTCGGCTTCGCATCTAACCAAATGGAGTGTAACTGACTGCCACGGCGTGGACGAACCACCCCTTGGATCCGACTTCTGACACGTTCAATCACATGTCCAACCGCTGAAGGGTTCGGAGTTCTCGGCACAGGTGCTGGGTCGTGCGATTGTTGGACCCAGGTTTTGGGCTTAATTATTTTAGCATTGAGAGATGGGAATTCTGTGACAGCGAACTCAAATATAAGATCCCTGATCTCGGCGGGAATGAGCCCAAATAAGGGAGAAGAAAGCTGGGGATTGATTTCTTCGGTCTCGAGGCGTTGGCATAGGTTAAACCAGGTATGAGACCCAGAGACTTCAGCAGTGGTCGCCATGGCTGTTGTGAATGAGACCAGATTGGTTCCTAGTACGCAATTGAATAAGATGACGCAATATCAGTTATATTACATATCGCTTCCTGCTCTTCGTTCGCAAGAGAGGTGACAGGAGATATGGAAGGCTAAATATTATTAAATATTTGCGCTCACTTCGGTTGCCTAGATAGCATGTTGTGCCGTTAGCCGCCTTCTTGCTTCAGGCAACAACAGCAAGACAACAGGAACATCAGTGTTGTAGTCTAGGTAGAGAGATGTGGTGGTATTTTGGGCCTCTGGCAGCAGTATGCCTACCTAGGTAACCTTGTGGCTGGTGTTGTGGCTTAGCTAGTCTGTCGATTTTGAACCTGGTATGCTCTCCTCCATATTCATTCTAGTAGGTACTTCGTATATGAAACAACTTGAATTGATCTACATGCATGTGCACTAACTGCTTTTTACTACTAGGTATTATTACATGGAACTTTGATAAGAGTACTAAGCTGCTACGACTCCGCCGTTATGAGTACCCAGGTATATACTACCTCGATACTAAATGGATGTGGCTACTACCTACTGAGCCACATTATAAGCGGGGCCTATAGATAAGCATGGGGCAACTTGAAAAAATGTGGCTGAAGTCTACTAACAGTTTGCTAGCTCCAAACTTTCAAGGCTACAGAAGAGGCTCCTGCGCGCATCGCGACTTGATTTACTGGTACAGCCATTTACCAACTTCTTCGCGGATCCAACGCGGACCACTCTCCTCCACCCCCTCCCTTCACAGGAGAAAGCCATCCGATCGGAATAAATCAAAAATGCCGGTTGTCAAAGGCGGAGTGTGGACGAACATCGAGGACGAGATCCTCAAGGCCTCTGTCTCGAAGTATGGCCTAAACCAGTGGGCTCGCGTATCGTCTCTGTTACCGCGGAAAACTCCCAAGCAGTGCAAGGCGAGGTGGAACGAATGGCTGGATCCGAGTATCAAGAAGATCGAATGGAGCAAGGAGGAGGATGAGAAGCTGCTGCATCTGGCCAAGTTGATGCCCACACAATGGAGAACTATCGCCCCCATCGTCGGTCGCACTGCAAACCAATGTCTCGAGCGTTATCAGAAGCTTCTCGATGAGGCCGAACAGCGTGAATCATCCGGCCTCGGTCTCACTGGGCCCGAAGGTGGTGAGACTCAGGCACCCACCGCCGACGACGTCCGGAGACTGCGCCCGGGTGAAGTCGATCCCGATCCCGAAACAAAACCTGCGAGGCCTGACACAATTGACCTCGATGAAGACGAAAAGGAGATGCTGAGTGAGGCCCGAGCCCGCTTGGCGAATACACAAGGAAAGAAGGCGAAGCGGAAAGCCCGTGAGCGCCAACAAGAGGAGTCGCGCCGCTTAGCCGCTCTGCAGAAGCGCCGTGAGCTCAAAACGGCGGGCATCAATATTAAAGTCGTCACTCGTAAGAAGGGGCAGATGGATTACAATGCAGACATACCATTCGAGAAAGCCCCAGCCCTCGGTTTCTACGATACTTCAGACGAACAGAGGCGGAACGAATTCCAGTTAGCCAACTTCGACCCCCGCAAACAACAGCTTGCAAACAAAAGAAAGGGAGAACAAGATGACGACGCTGACAGAAAACGGCGAAAGAACGATAAGGATGCCCCTTCAGCTGCCACCCAAGCTGCCATCAAGGCAGGCCAGATGCAGAAGATCCGCGAAGCGGAGCAGAGCAGTAAAAGAAGGGCTCTTGTCTTGCCGGCGCCACAAGTCAGCGAGGGTGAACTCGAAGATATCGTCAAGATGGGTATGATGGGCGAGCGAGCTAACCTTCTCGCGCAGTCCAGCGATAATGATGCAACAAGAGGTCTAGTCAACACATATTCGAGTCTGAATACGCAGACCCCAATCAGGACTCCCATGGCACCGGCGCAGGAAGATAGAGTCGCCACAGAAATCAGAAATATCCGTGCACTTACTGAGAACCAGTCGGCCTTGCTCGGTGGCGAAAACGCCGACCTGAACGAGGGATCCGGTTCTACAGGATTCGAAAGTGCCACGCCCCGAAAGCAAACTATCGCGACCCCTAATCCAATGGCTACTCCACTCCGTAGCGGAATGAATGGGGTTGCTGCCACCCCCCAAAGAGTTGGACAGACGCCTTTGAGGACGCCTCGAGACAATTTTGCGCTCAACAGGGGCGATAACGAGTTGGCTTTGGCGGGAGGAGCCGCAAATGATATGCGTCTTCGGGAATTATCTATGAAACATCAGCTGAAGCAGAGTTTGGCCTCGCTCCCAAAACCCAAGGAAACGGAGTGGGAGCTCGAGCTTCCTGAAGACCAGCAAGAAGTTATGGCTCTAGACGAGCTTGAGGAGGATTCCGAAATACGAGACCAACGGGAGCGTGCAATTCGCGAGGCTCAAGAACAATTAGAGTTGAAGAGACGAACTCAGGTGATGCAAAAGGGCCTTCCTCGACCAGAGTTTGTAGACTTTGAGGCTCTGGCGAGAGAAGCCTCAGCGCTTCCCGACCCAGTGGAGGCGCTCATCGCAAAAGAGGCTGCTCTTCTTATTGCTTACGACGCTGCGCGTTACCCGATTGCAGGCTCGAAGGTGACAGGCAATCCTACCATTCTACAGCAGATAGATGATGCCTCGCTAGCCGAGGCTCGTCTCAAAATATTAATGGATGTTAAAGACAAGCCAAAACCAGAAGAAGTCCAAGCTGTTTGGGAAAGAGAAAACAGTAATGCGTTGCTCTTAGGACTAAGATGCTATGAGGATGACGAGGAAGAGGAGCGGGTGGCCGCTATGAAGTCTGCGTTTGATGTAAGTCATAAGTTTCGAAAATCTGTGGTTCCTTTCTCTTCCTTTATTTCTCGTTCAGCACTAATTATTCCTCTTAGATTGCGCAGGAATCCACGATTATAATCGCAGAGAAATGCACCAAGTTAGAAAAGAAGCTAAACCTCCACTTAGGAGGCTATCAACAGCGAGCAAAAACGCTGCGCTTAAAGATGGGAGAAGCTGCTGAGGCGTTCGAAAAGGCTACGTTCGCCTTAGGAGGTTTTAAGACCTTGGCTGTATCGGAGGAAATTGCTATTAGAAGTCGTCTAGATGCGCTGAGAGAAGAGGTTAGTTATGTCAGTCGCAGAGAGAGGGAAGCACAAGAAGCATATCGCCAAACCAAAGAGGAGCTCGATAGTTTCGCAGACGGTGTCAATGGGTATTACTAATGGATATTATATTATTCGGAACATGGGAAAAGAACTGTATGATAATTGACAACTTGTACGATCGTGGTCTCGTGAAAACGAAATAACAAACAGACTCAGATACCCAGGGCGCCTCTTAGCTCAGAATTCACACCGTTCCCTTAATCGCAATAACTACGTGTACACTATCTAGTCGAGGTCGGCGTTTAGCTAGCTAGCTAGCTTTGTCTATATCCCTTTTCTAAAATTTCTTCTGTCTATTTCTTACCTAGGCGTGGTAATCGAATAGGCAAAATCAATAACACGCTCACAAACGCGACGATCAGACAAACCAAGAACGTGGCCCGGCAAGCAGCCGCATAGCTCATGATGACCTCGTTCTTCGCCTGTCCATCAGGCAGCTCGGCCACAGCCTCAATACTACTGCGAACGCGCTCGATAAACTGTCTCTTCCACTCCACGCCGTCACGATCGCCGTCGCCAGGGAGGGAAATATACGCGATGAGGTACCGCAGGAGCGCGTTCTGGAAGACGAGGCTAGAGCAGGCGACGCCGAAGACGCTGCCGAGCGCGCGCCAGAGCTGCAACGTGCTGGTGACGACGGCCTGCTCGCGCTGCGTCGACGCCGCGAGCACCCCGAGCACCGTCCCCGGGAACTGGAACCCCTGGCCCACGGCCGCCGGCACAAGGCTGAGGAGGTAGGCCCACGTCGGCCAGCCGCGGCGCATAAAGCACAGCAGGACGGTGCCGAGGAGGAACAGGATCGAGCCTGTCATCAGGGGCCACTTCAGGCGGCCCGTCCGCGTGATCAGCACCCCCGTCGCCGTGCCCGTGATCGACGCCGCGATCGTCGGCACCATCAGGTACAGCCCGGATTGCGTGGCGGATCTCAGGAGGACGGCGCGGAAGAAGAGGGGTCTGGGGGGGTGAGGGTTAGCTAATCTTAATTCAAATATAAAACCAGGGCAGCACGGAGTTTTGTCTAGAAAGCTAGCTAGCCGCGTAGATGTAGCCGCGTAGATGGGATGGAATGACTGGGCTAGAAACTCACGCGTTGAATAGGATGGCGTTTAAGAGGAAGGAAGCCATGAAATTCGAGAATATCATGTTGGCTCGCGGCGTACTGTGGAGGAGGACGAGGGGCATGATGGGGCGTTCGGCACGGCTCTCGACGTAGAGACATGTTGGGAAGCATACGGCGAATAAGGCTAGTGAGGAGATGATGAATGGATGGGACCCTGCAGATGTGTCAGTCTTCAAGCTCGTGACATGTTTGGCCGCACACGTATGAAATGAAGAAGATAGGCCTAAGACTTACATGACAGGACATTACCACCGAGATTCTACGATGCGAATACCCATCGTCAGCATAAATATATCAAACACAAGAATGCACACCGAGCTAAACAGGAGATAGATGCCCACTCACCAGTCCCAAGATCAGAAACGTAGTCGACGAAGTCAACAGCACCGAGCCCTTGAAGTCGAACCCGCGCAGGGCCTGAAAGAGCGTCTGCTTCTTCCTCTCTTTATGCCGGCCCAGATCGGCCGGCATGCTGAAGAAAGCGGTGATAAGACAGAGGATCAGGGGAACCAGCTGGACGCCGAATTCCCAGCGCCAGCCCAGCGTATCGGCGAGGACGCCGCCGAATGCGGCACCCGATGCCGCTGCTACCCCGTAGATGGCGTTGATGATGCTTTGGTAGGTGCCCCGTCGCCTAGGAAGAGGAGTAAGCTTAAGAGATACTTTGATAGCATAATCTAGTAGTTAAATGGAGGGTATGAGTCTTTTTTTTTTTTTTTGACATCGTCTATTGCCGATGCTATCCATAAAACACATACAACATTCACCATTAATTCCTAAGAGGGAGCAAGGATACGGAATAGGGAGTGGCAGAGGGGGAAAGTAAACCTACTCAATCGGCACACAATCGCTAATAGAGATCGAGCCCAGCGTCATCATGCCGCCGGCGCCGACGCCGCACACGGCGCGCGCGGCAATCAAGCTCCCGATGGACGGCGCGAGCGCGCACCAGGCCGTGGCGCCCGCGAACACGGCCATGGTGAAGAGGTACAGCGGCTTGCGCCCGACCGTGTCCGACAGGCTGCCGACGAGCGGCTGGCAGGCCGTCGCGGTCAGCAGGAAGGCCGTCGTAAGCCAAGACGCCACTGCGGGGGAGGCGTTAGAATTCATTCTCCATTTCGAGCGCATGAGAGAGAGAGAGAGAGAGGGAGGGGGGGGGGGATGGCTTCTAGGATAAACCCCCCAGTCTAGTTGAAACGCGATATATCGCGTTCTCGATTTCAATGATTGGAATAGATCATGCCAAGTGACCAGCTGATGGATTCCACGGGAAGGGGGGGGGGGGACATCACTTACTGTTCGACGCGTGAAAGTGCGACGTGATGACGGGGTGCGACGAGGCCATGATGGTGCCGTCGAAGTTGGCGATGAAGTACGTCAGCATGATGCCCGCGAAGACGATGCGGAAGCGCCGCGGCTGCGTGTCGATGAGGAAGCTCGGCCGTTCGCCCTCGCCGTCCGCCGCGTCAGGCGTCGACGAGGCTCCGGCCGCTTCTAGGTCCTCGTCTTCTTCATCGCGTATACCCTCCGGCGGCACCGGCTTGAGCGGTCCTGGAGCAAGCGGTGCCGGTGCAAGCAGCAAGTCGCGCTCCGTGCTGTCTTGCTCTGCATCTTCTGGGCTGTCGGCGCCTGGCCTGACTGTCTCGTAGCGCGCTGGTTGCGCGGATTGGAGGAGGGCAGTGTGTTCATCCGGCTCCTCGTTGGGGCCTTGAGCCTCTCCGGCCCGATTTTTATTATGTGACATGGTGTTGACAGATATCTCCCTCTCTCGAAGATTTCGGGGCAGCGAGTGAATTAAATATTACACGCTACGAGAATAAGGGATGGCGAGGCTGTGGCAAGGGATGGTGTCAAGGGATGTTGGACGGGCTTAGAGGATATTCCGAGTTAGCCTATGCTGTGTAGCATCAGCCTTCAGCCACACTACCTGATTCTTTGTTTTTTTGTTCTTTTGGTTTTGATATAAACATGAGAGATAAAGCTGCTATCTAGTTAACAACTGCCTCCCTTTCGTCTTTGTTACACTCAATCAGTGTTGGTTGCCCAACCACATAGAGTGAAGTAAAGATCATCTTACCAACCCCACATTAATGTAACTTAACCTAACTATCTTCACTCTCTGTAGACATTGGCTGGAGCTGCATGAAGCATCCCTAGTACACGTACTCTACCAAATGAGACCCGGACGCAACGAATACTAGGAGCACAAACAACGATCGATTTGTCATATCTAGAAACTGGCTTGAATATATCTCCGATTATATTACTTCCACAGAGATTACACTCCTCTATGTCATGAAAGCTATGGAAACTGGAGTCTTGTGGCTCATCTATTGTTTCTATTTCGCGCATTGGGGTATCCATTCGTCATGACATCGTACAATCCAACCACACAATGAGACGCATGACATATCTTACACATCTTTCGATTTTGTTTGCGAAGCGCCGCACAGGACACCAGCACCCGTTATACCACCGTCGTGACAGGGGCTCAGTGTCACTCGGACAGGGGTGTAACCTCCGAACTCCGTCTCAATGATCGAATCCAAGAACGATTGGCAGTCCGACAGGTAGTTCTGGAAGTGGACAATACACCCACCAGTGTACCCTACCACTAGATTCATCTTGTCGCCGTTCCCATTTGTTAGTGGTCGGTCGGTCTTGTCTTCCATTGACTTTGAGAGTGGTATGTCCTCAGCACAGGCCAGCAGTCCTATAATAGCGGCGGCAACGAGTGCTGCGGCCCTAACTTCGATAGCTTTGGCAATATGATATAAGGCCATTGCGCTCTCCTCACTCCATTCAATAGGTAGCTGAGAAGTAGTTGGTGGAAATTCAACTTCAAGCTTGCGTAGTAAGGTGGGCGGGTACGGTGGCTGGTAATGACTGAGAAAAGTTGTTGCAAGTCCAAATCGATGCAACAACTGCGTAGGCAGGTTTTCCTCCGACAGGCCGAGGTGGGACTTCGCGTAGTCCAGGAACATGAGACGCGCCAGTTCACCTAGATATCTTCCCGACGTCATGTATTCGAAGGGTTGGAAACCAGGAACTTCTCCCTCAGCATCGAGCTGAATGTCCCATTTGCTAATCAACCCAAGATTTCGTAGAGGCACAGCAGAGCCGTTGATACTCCATTCGGTATTGACAGCCACTTTAACATCCGTAATCTCGTCTTCGGCCTGTACTGTTATCTTTTTGGGTAACTTTTGGGGGTTGAGGGTGCTTTGTCTTAGGGGAATTGTCGCATTGGTACCTGTTCCACATATAAATCCCATAACCGCCTTATGGCTATGATCCTCTTGAAACTGGTAAATGAACGAAACCAAAGTGGCGACCGCATCATTTAGTATCGCCGTGACTTTGATGTGCGGGAGGCCAGACGGTTTTGATTTTTCGTACCCATTAACTAGAAGGGTTCCAAGATCCAGCTTGGAGGTAATGGCGAAGCCCTTACCCATGGCCATAATAATGGCATCCGACAACGTATTCTGCACAATGGGGAAGCTAAAAGTGACGCCCATCGGAAGCTCACTGTCTAGTTCCAAATTAAAAGCCTCGACTCCCTCTCCCACGACCTGGGCAATGCAACTGCCAATCCAGGCAAACAAGGAGTCCGGGTTCTCGTTCTTGAGTGTCTCTTGGATTGGCCATGACTTCTCCAAAACTCGGCGAAGATTAGACGGCGTCCGATGATCGGAATGGATCTCGGGCGAGGTGAGTCCATTAGTGATGGGGGCACTCTCGCTACCCAAGAGTTCGATGAACCCAACCCGTAAGTTCGTGCCGCCACTTTTAAAGGTCAGCGCACAAGATTTGTGGAATATTTAGGTATATTGTACGACATACATGTCTATTGCGAGATACCTGGCAAGATGGTCAGCGATTTGAAGCTCAAGAAGCAAGCTAGGTCTGATATCAATATAGAACATACCGTCCTCTCTCGCGTCCCCCCGTCGGGCGTAAGATGGATTCGGATATAGGGGTTGGCAGGAATTGCGTCAAGGATTCAGCAGCAAGGTGCTGGAAGGTCTGATACAGCTCATGCGCGAGCACGTGAGCTTTGGTCCCATCGATATGCATGGGCCTGAGGAAGTGTTCCAGCTCAGGCGTCATCTGAGCGGGAGTCGCCATAGTGTCCGCTGATACCTTGCCCTGTGCCATCCGCTTCCCATATAATGTACATATATGCGGCGCGTCCTTAAGGGGTGACGAAGACAAGGTGTTCGTTCTAGATCCGAACTAGTCCTAAAGAATAAACAACTCAGCCTCGGCTTTGCTGGTTCGATTGGTCTTGTCCCAGCAGCTAGACCATGACCGTGGTAGGTAGCCGGCCGTCACGATGGTTATATATGCATTGGGCGAAGATAGTGTACAATGAGATAGGTAGTGTTGTGATGTGCTTATGTGCAGATGTACTTACTGTAGTGACAATGCAGATGTAGCAGGAGAGAATTGCCGACTCTGGAAACGTTGCAGTTGCAGGGAAGATGGCGCGAGACCCTGATTGACGTGGGGAAGCTAGTAAGGGACCCCAGGTCAGATCACCTGAGGCTATTGTATACCTAATACTTACCAAGTAAGTACTTGCGTATAGTTTATACCGAGCAAACAAACACTATGTTGTGCTTGTGTGTGCATTAGGTAGGTAGCATAGGGAGTATTTCTTAGAAATGTTTCGGTGCCTTCTTCTTCACCATATAACCGGCCAGCGTGAAATGTTGGTTCTATGCACGATGCAAACAGAATCGTCGGAATGGTTGCATGAAGTGATATATTAAAGAGCAGCAAAGTACTGACCTAGGTAACATGCTTGGGGTGTTCACCTCTGTAGCTTGTATCGACCGAAGATACAGGTACCGGTATTGGATATCGCTATCGACAACTAGGTATACACACAGACAATATGCAGGGGCACGAATCAGCTTTGTTTGCTGCAAACACTCCCACGGAATGGGGTTGCAGTGTGCGTCGGGCAATTTCAGCCACCCGTCACAACCTAGCAATGCCCCTACAGGTAGGTACTCTAGCATACCTACATATGTACTTACTCTTTACCTACAACCTATAAATAACGCCCTGAACCTCCTCCTACCTATACGGCAGCTCGTTAACACCTACATGGATCAAATGCAAAACGACCTTGAAGTCTACCACCTAAAACCTCGCCAATCAACTAAAGAAAATAATTCTAAAAATTAAAATAGTTATATTATCCTAATAATATTCTTAGTTTATTCAACTCTCAGCTTGTTTTCTGCCTTTTATTTGGTCGTTGGGTTGGTCTTTCAAGTAGATAATAGAGCTTTGGCTGTTTCTAACCTACATATACAGTAAACGGGCAATAGGACCTGCCCTACTAGGTCATGTCAGCTGCACCAGCAACTCCTGACTGGCTGGCGACTTGTAGGTAGCAGCTAGGTTCCTACCCGGAACTAATGGGGATCGCTGTCCACTGACAACCCAGCTACTGGCGCCACACTGTAGTAGTAATCCATTCATCCTTCGTCATGTTACCTATCATCAGCAGACTACTTTGTCATTCCTGCTCTTTATCGTTCTCATTCCCATCGCATCAGCTTCGCCTCAGCTTCGCTTCGCTTCGCGCCGGCGGCTTCGCTTCGTTTCTTTGCATTACACGTATGATGTGTAAATATTGAATTTTGCATATAACAGTCTCCGAAACTCTTAGTCTGCTCTAATCCACGTCATAAATCGGACCAATATGGCTGCCAGAATCGTCCTCCCCGTCAGTGAGTAGCACCCAGTCATTTGTCGCTCAGGCTGGCTACCAGCTACCATCGCATTCAAGTTGCCGCAGTGAACAGCAGCAGTTACTAACTCGTGTTATTTGTAGTGGAGGATAAACGGTCGGTACGGAACCGAACTCGCCGTCGACATCGACCGCTTTTGTTACTCTCTCTTACTGCTTTAACTATCTACGGACTGTACGCTTTTGGCTTTTTCACATCGTTCATGGGCACGTTGCCATCGCCACATTTCGAATCCGTCCCAGCCTCCGATCCTCCCGTCGTGGGAAACACCGCTCAACATGTCGTACCTACCACAGCCGGGGGGTTAGTCCCCCTTGAGGCTCACATAATAAGCAAGTGTCCGGACACCAGGGATTGTCTTAAGGAGTTGCTCCTCCCAACCATGATCCAAGTACACGAGAAGGTTAACTTCACACTCACTTATATCGGAACTCCAACTGAAAACGACGGCGTCGAATGCAAACACGGCCCCGGAGAGTGCATGGGCAACATCCTCGAGCTATGTGCTCACCAGTTGTATCCGGACCCCAAGATATGGCTGGGTTTCACTATGTGCTTGACTAAGGATTATCACGCAATTCCCCAACGCGAACTAGTGGAAGATTGCGCGCTAGAACATGCCGTCGATTTCGAGAAGCTTAATGATTGCGCTGCTAGAGACGATGGCGCTCATGGCATGAGCCTGTTACGCGAAAGCGTCGAGAGGTCTGCCAGTGTACGTGTGATCCCAGTCCTCAAAACGCATCACATGAGTCACTAACTTGAATTTGCACTATAGCTGGGCGTGAAAACGAGCTGCACAGTCCGCCTGAATGACGAGATATACTGCGTTCGCGATGACGGGAAGTGGAAAGACTGCCCCAGTGGACCATCGGTTAACGACCTGGTTATTGCGATAGAGAAGCTCTATCGTTCTTCTTAAGGGGTTCAAATATATCCGTCCACAAATCCGCCGCTTCACCTACCGTATAACTTATCGAAATACTTTCCATGCCTGTCTCCTCGCCCCCTGCCATATTCTCGAGCTGCTCAATAATACTATCCATGCCGATGGCTTTACCCACCGACTGTGTCGCGTTCACTTCCAACATGACGTGGACGACGTGAATGTGGAGATGGTAGTATGTCGGCTGGTAGTGGCAGAACAGCTTAAGCTGATCCTCTTCGATTTGTGGGTACGTCTTGACTGTTGCGTCAATCAGCTTGGCTCTCATGTGTCTGAGCCAGGGGAGATGCTTCTTCTTCAGGTCCCGCAGACTCCAAAGATCCCGCCGCTCGACGACTCCTAGCAAATGCAATGCATCAATGGTCTTCCGGTCCCAGTGCAAATTCGGCAGTAGTAGGAAGCCCTCATCGCCATCCCGTCCCAGTGGTGTCCTATAGATCACGTCCTCCACTTCCTTGCGTCCCTCAATAATGTTGTATATCCAATTCAGACGACCCTCTTCACGATTCGCCAGCATGAATGGTCGCACCTTATCGCGGTATATCTCGGGTGTCTCGGTCACGAAGCGAAATCCTTGTCGACTATGCTTTTTAATATGCTTTTCGGTACAAGGGCAAATGAGGTCGATTTTGAAGTCGGCAAACTTGTCCTTCTCGTCTTGTTCCAGTATCGGCCCCCCAGAACCCAGAAACCAGGCGTAAATATCATTATTTCCCAAATTTGTTAGGCTACGTAGATTGGCAGGTAGGGCGGAGAGATATTCGGGTGCATCGGGGAAGGGAGCTCGCTGGAGAATCAGAAGGGCAGGCTGCGAGTCCACCTGGCCGTAGAGGGTGATGCGTCGACCCGCGTCGTCTACGACGCATCAGCTTCGCTCTGCAAGTAGATCAGGCAGGGAAATCAGGCAAGAGAAACTTGGGATGTGTTCAAGGAGCATCCACTGCAGCTTACCTTGATTCAAGATGCGTTCGAACTGAAACTTGGGAACTAGCGCCTCGGCGCGACGCTTGCTCTCTTCGGTAGTAGCCATTCTTGAAGCCTGGGACAAATGGCCTCTAGCATATGCTTATAGTAACGGAAATTGGTTTTTCGGACCGCAAGCCTGTGCTGTTCAAGTTGATACACGCATTTGTTTGTTTGCTACTGATGAAATGGGTTAGGTAGATTGGAAGGTTGGGGCTCAAGTATGCAGCTTATCAGAGCTATTGGGTCTACAACCCCTCAATCGGTGGGACTCTACTTAGAGCAGCTTACCTACCTAGGTAGGTACCTACTACCTACCTATGTATGTACTGCAGTTTTTTTGAAGCTGTCTGGTCTCTAAGTACCCAAAAATAAGTAATAATGCAACCTAAGGAATCAACTACCTGCCGCAACTCAATCCTGGATGCCAGTTGCAGAGTTACAGTTAGGAAGATAACAAAAGAGAACACCTCACGTAAGCAGAGACATATGCAGTCATTTATTGATTCATATGCCGACTACGTAAGAACGAAAGGAATGCACAGTTTGCCTCCTGGTACAGATATGTATCCAATCAAGTGATTCGATTTACCGGTATACTACGCATAGCACATAGTATGTAGGAAGTGGATTGTTTTTACAATACTATGTAAGTAAGAAAGGGACTAGAATTATATTTGAAGAGAGCGCTTAGCAAGAGAAATTCAAGATAGGATATTGTTCCCAGTGTTATTCGTGAATTAAGTAGGGGTGGTACATTTTATTATCACCGTTTTGAAGTTGAAGTCCAGGTAAGTATAAGTATTATGAATACAGAGTCCTGTACTAGACTCCCAGGGTTTATGTTAGTAGATTTCGACTAAACACACTCTATTTGTTCTATGGAAAGTAGTCACGAATATGGCTTGTTGATGCAATAGTGTACTCGATGCTCGTGACGTAGTAACGAAGACATAGATAATGGCCAGTTTAGAAAAATATCTAACAAAAATTCATTATGGCGGGCCACAGGAAACCCTATTCATTGTAAGTCGATCAGTGTTCATGTATCGAGGTCGTAAAATCATTTGTTCAACATTTCTAATCACGAACTTAAAATGTTTCAAACACATATGTCAAGACATGAAACATTCGTAGGGAGACTCTGAAAGGTATTTGTCGCTGTTAAATAGTATCTTCTCCCTCTCGGTTTTACCATTATACAGTTCTGCATATATGTAATATGTTACTAGGTATCACATCTCATAATATTGCCTGGTAGATATATAGACTGTATATAGACATGGACAAACTAGCCTAGTTAAGGATCAGTCTACCTACTTTTCATATGGCCGTCGTTTCTTATTGACATGAAGACTATCCAGTACATCCAGTAGTAGACTTTCCGCATGTTTTTACCTATTTTGGCCAGAGATCTCCGAAGAGACTACGTTTCATTGGAGACAGCTCTGTAACCAATAAAGCTAAATACATGCCTCATAAAACAACGCTGTGGCGATAAAAGCTCTTCCGCGACCCATTTTGCCTCGAGTTATTGCCTCCCGGTGTCTACAGTATAAATTTTGTGTCACACTTGAAGAATCCCTGAGACTGTACGCCTCCATATAATAGATACACAATGAATAGCATGCAGGTATGTTGCTTTAGATCGCAACGTTGCTGCTGATCAGTCAGGGCTCACTCTTGCGAACACTGGACCAGCTTAACATTCTGGCAGAGATTTTCAGCTGAGCAACTTGCGGTTTTCATATCTCACGATATCTTGCGGGAAATGGGAGCCGTGTTTCGTAAGACGCCCTCATAAGGATTTAGGAAATTAAAGCCGTGGTCGGTGCCGAGAAGCATTCGTCACCATAGAAACGTGGAGACTAGAATATATAGATCTTAAGCAGTCCTCGGGGCCTGGAGTGATCTATGTCTCGGACATAAAAGAACTTATTTAATTTATCGGACAATTTTGAGTGGGACATCATCATCGAATAGAAAACAAGAAACAGTCAAACCCCGTCCCTTTTCGCGGTACGACTAGCCCCGTTCATACCGTGAACGCTCAACACGTCCAGCTTCGCCCAAGTAAGCATATTCCGAAATCCAGTTACGTTACCTCTTCCTATCTTACGTATCCATCGAAGAGATAAAGACGCCGTTATTTCTGTTGCTGAAAAAGCATTGGTAATAGTCTGACGCGAGGGGGAGGGACCGTTACATCGACCACCGTAGGACTCGGCGAATGTCTTTGGTGGAAAATAACCCACAACAGTCTACGAGTTAGGCTGGGCCCCGATGTTTCCTGGTAGCGAGCTGACGCAACTGCCCGTACTGTCATGTGCTATTGGCCGGTTGCCAAGTTATCTCTCTCTCTTTGTTTGGTGCTTGGTACCTAGGCGCCCCGGTGGGTTGCGTTTCGGGAAGCTTTTCGAAAAGAGCCTGAATGCTGAGTTGACAAATCCTTACACGGGCATGCAGCTGTTGAGCATATATCGTAGAGCTTCAAGACACTGGTTTAAGTCGGGGATTTTCTAGCTAGAGTGTTGCTTTGAATCTTTTAATTTATTTACTTAATTAGGCATCTTTCTAGTTCTCGAGCTCGTGCAACTTGAGCAACTCGGAAGGAAAAAGGTCCACCTGAAGAAGGAGTGACGAGAATCCCGGCGTAAATAACAACCTCAGTTATAGTTACAACTTCTTTCCAAATCGTCTGTTAACGATGCCCTCCAAAACCATCAAGTATGGGGTTTTTTACTCAACCGAAGGCCATAAAGTAACAGGGGGTTAAAAGAACAAGCCAAAAACAAAAACACAGGAAAAAAGACAACGCGTGTGCGCACACATCAAGAACTCGGACTCCTTGCCAGACTTTGTCTTTACCGCAAAATAAGTCGCCGGATACAAGTTTTAAAAATCAAAACAAGGTTAGCCCACCGCAAGACCTGTTTCCGTGTTTTTGACAGCCCCCCTCCCCCAAAGAACCTCTCAACCTCGACCAGGACGCCGAAGCGAAGAATTCAAGAGAAGAAGAAAAAAAAGATGGGGGGGGGGGGGGGGGGGGGGGGGGGGGGGGGGGGGGGGGGGGGGGGGGGGGGGGGGGGGGGGGGGGGGGGGGGGGGGGGGGGT